>JAPQRQ010000028.1:26647210-26665211 GCA_037367365.1 Apogon talboti
AGGAGAGGAGAGACAAGGAGAGGAGAGGAGAGGAGAGGAGAGGAGAGACAAGGAGAGGAGAGGAGAGGAGAGGAGAGACAAGGAGAGGAGACACAAGGAGAGGAGAGGAGAGAGAAGGAGAAGAGAGACAAGGAGAGGAGAGGAGAGAGAAGAAGAGAGACAAGGAGAGAGGAGAGACAAGGAGAGGAGAGGAGCGGAGAGGAGAAACAAGGAGAGGAGAGGAGAGGAGAGGAGAGGAGAAACAAGGAGAGGAGAAACGAGGAGAAGAGAAATGAGGTGATGAGAAAGGAGGAGAGGAGATCTTCTAAAACATCTGTCAAACTGACATTTACAATGACGTGATGCAAATCCGTCTCATCTCTTTCCTCAGTATACAGTCGAGGCCCTCCCAAAGTGTCCGGGAGACTCCGTGTCGTTCCTAATATCCTGATTGGTGAGATCACCTGGGAATGGGCTGGCCTAGAACATTCCATCAGTCTGAATATTTCATCCCTCTTAACTTTTTCTTCCTATTCGACGGCCCTTTTGATAACGCTCTCATTCTATCTAAACCCTGAAAACTGGAGGGAGTAAATAAGAGGAGTGGAGTGTACGCTGCTGTGCCAGGGGAGACAGTGGGAACTTTGACAACAATCAAAAGAAAAACAAGGCAGGCAAAACAATAAACAAACCGGAGCTTTTTCCTTTGGTTTGTGTGGAGACAGGAGTTAGGAGACGGGAGCAGGTTCCAGGCCTGGAAGGAAGAATTCCTGAAAATACACCAGGGTAAACTGTGCCACACACAAAAATAACTACACATATTGCACACATAATGGGAGTGTATTTACAAACACATGCAGGTTTCACACTTAAATACACAACAGGGCAAGCAACACACATGCAATTAAGAGTACCATAGTTGTACTGCTACACATAACTCACACAGCTGCACACACACACACACACACACACACACACACTGATACCCATCTGCGATCTCTCTCCTTTCACTCACACCATGCTGTTTCACAATCACTGGCTTCAGGCTGCAGCAGCATGAAGGAAGGCCTTTTTCTGTCTCTGTCTGTCTGCTGAAGCGATTCTGTCTCCCCAACGTCTTCTCATTGGAAACATCTATCACCTTTTTTTGATGTATTCTTCATTGTCTCTGCTCCTGTCTCTCTTTGCATTAAATGACGCCTCGTTATAAACATCGCATCAGCGAGCTGTCCATCCGTAGGCTGAATCCGGACTGACATTTATTAAAAGTCGGCTTTACCTGCATTCTCCCAGCCTCTATCTGTGTCCTCGCATGAATACGGAGAACCAATTAGAGGAGGAACAGGGCATATGTTCAGAAGAAAGGAGTAATGAGGAAAGGGGAATCGAGGAGAGGTGAAACAAGGAGAGCAGAGGAGAGGAGAGGCAGAAGAAACCGACTGAAACAAGGAGAAACAAAAAGGAATGAGGAGAGAAAAGCGGAGAATAGAGAAGAATGAGGAGACACGAGAAGAGGAGAAATGAAGAGAGAAGAGAAAAGAGCTGAAATGACGAGAAATGAAGAAAAGTGGAAAATACAGAGGAGATACAAAAAGAGGAGAAATAAGGACAGGAGAGGAAGAAGGAGAAATAGGCAGAAAAGAGAAGCGGAGAGCAGAGAAGAAGAGAAAACAAGAGAGGAGAAACAAGGACAAATAAGGAGAGGGGAAACGAGGAGATCAGAAACAAGGAGAGGAGCTTCAGATACTGAAAATGCTCCTTTGAGAAACACAAAGCAGTAAACTTTCAGGGAAATGGGACCACCACCCACTGCGCTAAATGGTCTTACAAAGGTGGAAGACAATTAGTGCATTGTGAGTAGAAGAGACATAACAAACTTGCTAAATAAACACACAGCACCTTTATTCAAGACATTAAACACAGAGGGACCCCTGCACAGGCAAATGGTGCAGCAAACTCTTGTTCAGCCATGATGAAGCCTGACATTTATGAGCAGCAGGGGGCGGCTAGCTTGGCTAACCAAATGAATACCTCAGTGCTCAGCTGAATGGGATGACAGATATTTTGCCTATTGGTTTTGGCTGACATTGAAGAGGTCACCTATGTCCTGTCCGTCCAGTTTGTGTGTGAGGCATTGTTCATTATTTGTTTGTGCGCACCATTGAGCCACCTCCCTCATTAGAATCCGCCACATCCTGTGTTGTGGTTAGAGACAATGGGAACATGACTAGACTTCCACCACAGCACACAGCTCCCACATCCGCCTCCTGCATCTTCACATGCTACAGAGCAAAGGCACAGCACAACACAAGGGGGAACTACTGATGAGGATAATTTCCAACATCTGAGGGATCCATTCATATACTTTATTAATGACTGAGAGTAGAGACAGAAGCACATTTCAGACACGGAAAGTGGAAGTCGCTGGGTTCATACATCTGTTAAAGTAATATATTTTTTGGCTTTCTTACAAAGGCATCCACTTTGGAAACGTTCCAGTCTAAGATGGGACTCCTATAATAGAACTAAAATGTTTGCATGGTAATGTAGCACGGAAGACAATGCAGAAAATGCACAGGGGCTTTTGCATGTGCATCACAATACATTTTGAATAATTTGGACCGTTTTGTCGGAAAAATAAAATAGTCTCATATCAATATCAATGATATTAACTTCCATTTAGTTTAGTGCTACCCATATTTAGCACAACTTCCCCTTCTGAAATAAATCAAGAGCTTTCAATCAGCTCCGTGATTAAAACAGGATCGCTACCGCTCCTCACGGTTGCTTTAGATGCAAAAATGTAAATGTGCTCTAGATGCAAACAGCAAATAAATGTGAGTTTATGTAGGGATGCACTACCAGGTTACAGTATCATCTGTCATAACCAGTCTCTGATTTATCCAATTCAGATAAACCTCTCCTTGGTTCCAATTAACCACATGACAGTTCACATCATCAGCGACACAGAAGATAACATCACATCCATGCACACACACACGTACACACACACAAATGCGTGTCGTCGACATGGAAGTTCTTCACTGTGAGTGAAGAAGACATACAGAAGAAAATCATTAGAGGTGACTTGCCAAATGAAATGAGCGTCACACGCCTCTGCAGTAGTGATGCCAACCTGCTAAAATGAGCCATGAGTAATTGCTCACCTACTATGTTGCAGTATCGTGTTAGACAGTGGGAGATCGTGCCGTTCACTTTTGGTTGGATTTTGTTTGCAGAAAGTAGTCCGACAGGAAACGAGACTTCTACTTTACTTTGAAATGGCCTCTGGACTCTTGGGCTATAGTCAATCTACTCCGTGATGGGAGGTTTATAAGCAATATCAGCGAGGAAGGAGGTTAAATACGTGACTGACAGCAGTAATTACAGATGGCTGTTAAGATTCAGTCAGACGTGGCTCAACTGCTCTACTCCGTGGCTCATCACAGAGGCTTGAAAAAGTGACTTCAGTTTGCCGTAGTGGTGTGAGACGACGTCAGGTCATCTATATTTAGTGTTTTGATTTGAGTCCAGAAGACAGAGCTGCAGAAAGAAGGCTTGCATTTTCCCCTTGATTTTGGCTCTTTAAGTTTTAATGGGTACTTGATTCATTAAAAAACCCAATAAGCCGCACCAGTGACCCAGTACACCCAGTTGGAATACAGCCATTATTAGTGTTATTAGTATCACATGTACATTTTTTTTTACTATGGTATTTAAAATGCTAGAGAGACACAGAAAGAGAAAGGCAAACCTCAGTGGAGGTGCTGAGTCGGAGAGAACAGAGTGGCCTCTGCTGGGGTCATTTGTCAGGTCATGAGGGTCTCCAGCTAATGAAATAAAAAAATAATAAAGAATCTCTCTGTACTGTACAACACAGACTTTAGTTGTTTCAGTGTGAAGTATACTCTTTCACCCACTATTTCAGCCCCAACACACACACACGCAAGATTTTTCCTCCTTTTTTCACACGCACAGACACAGCTGACTGTGTCTAAGGTGGGCAAGGGTGGGATTTTCACACGCCTCGGCCCCCAGAGCCCATTCAGTACAGTACGCAGCATGGCAGCAGGACATGCACACAAAGCCTGGGATTGTCTGCACCCAGTGGGACACTCAGTGAACTAGAGTGACAGAAACGCATGGACGCATGGGTGCAGATACATGGACAGGCTGCCTACGGGCATGCGCGCGCACCCACACACACACACACACACAGAAACGCACACAGAACAAACAAACACACACTGCATTCAGAGAGTTATTTCTGAGAAGCAGTGTCCTACAGAGCTGTCACTTTGTCTTCTTGGGGCCCACAACCAGCACAAATACATGGATAGACAAAGTCACTATCTGATTTACTAACTAACCACCGATCTGACTTATTATAGGAAACAAGAAAAAGACTACAAGTGCCTGACTGAATAACTCTCAATCTTTGGTTATCTGAGAAGCCCTTACTTCTACAATGTAAACTCAGGCCATACATTTTGCTTCGAGATCAACTAAATCAGTTACAAAGGGCCATCAAATTTACTTTTATTAGCATGCAATCAAGCATTTGCTGCGTTAACAGCCGTATGAGGCAAATTCCACTGTTCCAGTTTGATGGCTTCCCGTGGTGGCATAAAGAGATTTTGTGGCATTTTGATCAGTTAATTCATAAAAGATAGGAGAGGCCAACACTCAGAGACTTCACAGAAATAAAGGGCTCAATGCCGGCTGTCGTTTTCTTGGTAAAAGATTCTGTCTTGCTTTATTAAACACTACAGACTGACAGAACTATGCTGGAAGGAATAAAGACAATGGATAAATAATCTGGAGATGTAATGGAGTAAAATGAGTTATTTTAATTCTGATTTTTGGTGTGCTTTGGAGGCTTTGTTTCCTTTTGAATGCTCACAATCCCTCTCTTTCTCATTTCCCATCATTCCTGTCTTCTTTCCTCTGTTGTCAGCTAACACTGATTTTATAGAAGCCTCTACAGAAGTAAATTGAAAGATTCTAATCCTAAACAGTGGACCGCCAAAGAAAACATGGCAGATTGTTATTGCTCGAGTTTCTTTTTGTGAGTAATGACTTAATTGAAAAGCAGAAACTATCCCGATCCCTATATTAACTTTAATTTAAAGGGGGTCAAAGATTCACATTGCGGCTCCAAATGCTTAATGTGGATTTGACACAAAGATAAGTGCAAATTAGAAGAGCCATTTGTCAGCTAGTGATGAGGCTCTGGTTTCCCAGTGTCTCCATATAAAAGTATACTATATAAACCACCAGTATCAGAAGAAAAAAACATTCCTGTCACTTCCACACTTTTTGTAATATATCGTTACTCCGGTTGGGCTTCAAGCTACAATTTGGGATACATTTGGCTCACATTTTACATGATGCGTGCATTGGTGGTGCTTCAGAAGCAGCATGGTAACATCTGTGCTCGTCAGTGGCCTCTGTGAGCTAACTGACAGTGACTGGGAGTACTGCACCAACGCCACATCCTCAGTGCCAGGATGTTGATGCTTAGCAGCCCTAAGTTAAATGAAAAACACTGACAAGCAAGCATGCACACTCACATACACGCACACAGGCAAATTTTATGGGGTTAGAGGCACTGGAATCCCTTTTTGTGGTGTTAGTGACACTTCTGAACTTCTATGACAAATGCTCTATGACCAATTCTTCCCTTCTCTCTGTACCCTGTTCCCGCTAAAACATCTCTCTGTAGTGTACTGAGGTAGAGCCACATTATTATTAAACCACAAGGGAATCTCCACCTCCTCCTCCTCCACCCAGGGATACATGACAGCTCCTCAACCCCTCCGTGCTCTGCGCTCGGTGCTGTGGTCAGCTTTGGATAGAAGCAGAACCTGGTTCTGATCAGGCTTCTCCTCGGCACGTCTGCTATGCGTCATCTGCCATATGCTGCGGTCGTCTGTTTTTCAATGGCCTTATAGTCAGTCTATAACCCCAAACCAATACCAACACACGGGGACAAGTAAACTGCTTTTCTCATGAATTTCAGGAAATTTGCATGAAGGCAACACAAACAAACATGAAGGAGGGTAAACGTGACACAGAAAGGAGTAATTATGAACAGGAGAGGGACTCTGGCAACCTAAAACAAAACAAAGAGACTGTACCTAAAATAAGGGCTAGATCTGTCATATGGACCTGGTTTAGGTATAAAAAGCCTGACACAAACCAGAAAACCGGACTTAAATTTTGCCACAGACCGGTCCAACAACAGTCTCAAACACCACCAAGGCTTTTACCAGATGCACAAGAATCACACCGAACAGTCCAAGAACAGTCAACAGATGAGAGCCACAGAAGTACAGATGAGTGTTCAAAACTATCCCTAGACTCTTACAGTGCAGGCAAGATGCTTTCACCCACAGAACACCATAGGACAAAGAATTGGGAAGATGGATAGAGACAACAGGTGCCTTCCCAACGTACACAGGGAGTGTGTGTTTTCATGCGATTCATTTGCATGTCCATGATTTTTTCATAACAAGGTCAACTTTGCTTTGTGTTATGAGGATAAGGAGCAACAACAGTGACTCAGATGATTGTGTTTCCATGGCCAAGAACAAAACAAATAAAAAAAACATTGCAAACCAGTGTTGCTCCTGCTTTGGACTAAAACCTGAAGAAGAGAAACTGTGTGTTTGAAACATCATGGCTGACTTAAACCCTGCTATGTGAACTATACTGGTGTGGGGATTTTTTCTTGTTTTGTTGCTGGTACTTGAACTATCTGACAACCAACAACATTATTCACTACAGGGATGTGCAATGTCTTGGCATTCAGTTCCTTGTGTTTCGAGCCACCCTGTATTAAAGCGATAATATCAAGGCTACAGGATTACAATACAAGGATCTCAAGGACAAATGTGGGAAGGCAAAACAAGTACTATCAGAATGGTGACAATTTTAACATCCTAGTAATAAAGTAGGTGTAGCATTATAATAGAGCACTGCTTAAGCATATCTGTTGGAGTATATAGCTTATAGTTTGCAGAGAGAGCTGAGCATACAACCATTAATTAATAGGTTTAATGCAAAATATTTGCAGGAAAGTATTTTGTATGTTCATGTTGTTTATTTGTCTTGATCCTAGTGACTAAATTCCTTAATACCTGAATGCCAAACAAGTCTGTTTGATCTGTTTACAAGTCATATTATACGTGTGTTTATAAATTTTTTTGCACAGAGTTGGGGATTTTAGAACAGCTGCTCTTTCATCTGACTTCATGTTCTCTATAGGCTCTATTACAGATCCGGCTACCACTGTCCAAGCTGGGCCAATGGCAGAAAGAACAGACTGACACACATGATTCCATGTACAAAATAATACATTTTCGATAGGTGAATCTGGGGTACTTTCTTCTTCATTTGTAGGACTGTCCCAGTAACTTACTTCTATTGCTCTATTGATTTTATATCTGCGTGTGTGGCACATACAATATACTGTACCTCACGACTGAAACCCAGCGCAATACACATGACTGATAACTAGTCATAATAAAAAGGAAATGCATGCAGGAGTCTTTTGTATTTCTGATTAAACATCTCCATATGGGGTGAGATGAGGAAGCGGTGCAAACCATTAAGCACTGCCTACATCAAAACAGTCCCCCATCCACATAATCTTGACAATCTTAATCTGACAAACTGCTGCAGTTCATGACTATTTCATTGATGTATGAACTTAAAAAGTTATAACAAAAGCCTCCAGAGAGTCTTTAAATCCAAGCACACCCTTAAAGACACATCTGAGACAAGGCACAGGCATCTTTTCATCATCTTAAGAGGAATCCTGAGGTTTCAGCCCCTGTAGTGAATTTGTGTAATGTGAGCAGCAGAGTGCAACAAAAATGAATACACCTCTCTTCCTCCTCTCTTGAAACCTCCCTCTTGTATTTCACACACTGTAACTTCACTCTTACTTGTCTCTCACAAAAACTAGCACTTTTTAAGGCGCTTAATGGTGTTATTTCCTGCTTCGTGCTGTTTTATTACCTATGGTGCTCATGACTTTGTGATTCTCAAAAGCGACGGAAGTTTCTCCAGATAGGAAAGTTGGATGAATAACAGCTTAACATTAATGTAATCTCTATCTTTCAGCATTTTGTATGGCAGGGGAGGATAAGTCGGGAGAGCTGCTCTGAACCTGGCCCGGTTACTTAAAAAGTCACCCACAAATGCCGAGCTATTCTAATAATGAAGAAAACATAAAGACAAAGCGGGGAAGAGGACTGGAAAATAACAGAGGAAAATGAAGGAAGGGGACAAAGAAAAGCCACCTTAAGATGAGCAATTTCATTTCAAGCAAGATGGAGACGTTAATCCATTTCATAGTCACCCACCACACCACCCTTCATATGTGGTCTGTGGGAGTGGCAAGGGCTGGGCTGGCCTAGATACATGCAAAATGAATAAAGCCATAATATCCTTTGATAGAAGTCTTTGAAAATGTGTACAGCTCCAAGCAGCATCTGTTCCCACTTTTAATCTGGTTAGGGTGTTTCTCTAAATACGGCCAAGTATTATCGTCATCACCAGGCGTTATAGATAGGAGGATGTGATGTGATCAATTAAAAGACGTAATTTGGCAGAAAATAAGACCAGTAATCCCATTTCCTAACCTGCATATTTAACTACGCCAGAGACTAGAACATATGAAGCACCTGAGAAAATACCCCAATGCTACTAAATAATAAAACAGCGAACTTACATATATATCTCAGAAAGTGGTTTGATGCTTGGCTCACACTGTGCTCTCTATCGCCAACAATCTGTCCTATGTGGCCTATTTAGCCCAACCAACATCCAGCATCTGAAAACGACCAGACCTCAAAGTGTGTGAAGCCTCTCCCCGTGCTCGTCATTACCATGTTTGTTTATCTACTGCTTTCTCCCTCAGAGGAACACCCAGCCTTGTTAAAGAGGGAGAAGAAAGCTTTAAAAGTGGAAATAAGGCATACATTTCAGTCCGGTCCCAGGACGGCGTACGGTACCGAGCTATTTCCATAATGGTAGCTTAACAGGAGCTAGCCGGCTGAGTGAGGGGCACGTCGCCCTCATTAAGGCACTCGCTCAGGAACAGATTAGCGCTTCATTAACATACAGAGAGAAGCGGGGGAAATTACCACTCTCCATTTCACAGTCTGAAAGGCAGGCAAAGACCAGAGTTAGAGATAAGTGGTGGGGAAAAGATGGACTCAATTTGGGCAAAGATAAAAATCGATGTAGGGTAAAAAAAAAAAAAAAAAAAAAAAAAGGAAAAGTTATTAATACACCCCCGAATGTGCAAGACAGACTTACTTCTCTGTCTCTCTGTTCCATATTTTTTACATCCTCAGACAATCTCTGTGTTATTCTGTTTTCACCATCCATGTCCTGCTCCTTAATTCCCACCGCCGCTCATTTCTCAGACAGAGGCCTGACTGCGCTTCTTTCCAGCCTGGGCTGTATCTGTCCTCGTTTTCTACAACTAAAAAGTCCTTGGTGTTTCTCATACTTTCAAAAGTTGTACATCAGCTGTGTGCACATGCATGAGCACGGCAAACGGTATCAGCGAGTCGAAAACCATTTCTGTTCCACATTCACAAATGCAGTCCCCAGTGAGGGAAACTGCTCACAACACTTTCCTTTACAGACTTTGGAAGTGTAGATGTTGGCTGATACTTCAGCTCCTTTGATTGATTACTTTTAACAACCAAAAACTTTTGTCCATCTCTGACCTTTGACCTCTATTTTGGCATCAGAATCATTGACAAGAATTAAAACTAAGTATAATGAATTGACTAAACAACTCAAGCTCCATGTTAGCTGTATGCCAAATGGTGCATTATAGTTATTAGTATTTCATACCATTTTAGTGAGTCGGAGTAATAAATGCATCACTAATATGTGATCCATTAAACACTAGCACAAGATCGCTGTTAAAATGTCAGTTGAAATCATTTATTTTATGGAGAACAAGCCCTGAAATGCAAAGGCGAGTACAGAGGCAGTACATCATCTTTATTTCTTCATAAACATATACAGCTTTGGGGATAAGCTGTAAAA
This sequence comes from Apogon talboti, assembly GCA_037367365.1. Lineage (NCBI taxonomy): Eukaryota > Metazoa > Chordata > Actinopteri > Kurtiformes > Apogonidae > Apogon > Apogon talboti. Next base: position 26,657,267 of record JAPQRQ010000028.1, read on the forward strand.
ATAACTTACATAATGTTGTGAAAGTGATTCCATAATGATAAACAGGAATAAATACAATATTATGAGGATTAGGTACATGAGCAAGGTGATAATTTGTGCTGTCTATCAATTGGCAGTTATTTTCTCTACTAATCAATCAGCGGTTTGGTCTACAAAATGCCAGAAAATGATGAAAAACATAAATCAGTGCTTTCCAAAAGCCCAAGATGACATCCTCCCATGGCTTGTTTGGTCCACGACCCGAAAATATTCCATTTACTGTCAACAAAGAGTAAATAAACTAAAACATGTTAACGTTTAAGAAGATGGAATCAGACAACTTAGACAACTGTCAGAATAGCTGCAGGGTTGGGTCAAGCACTGACACGGTTACATGTTTCATGTTCAATGGCCTCTAACTTTGTATGTGTATATATATATCTCAATGTGTGTTACATATTTCAGTAGGTATTTGTAAGTACTTAAACATAGTAAGGATGATGATTGCATAAAATATAATGACCAAAAGGATTTTAAAATGTGCTCGGTAACACAGTTTCATCAAAATGTCACTGATTTTGACAAGGTTTAACAGGAAATTCACTTAAATTTGGCTATGATGTGTTAAATAACATATTAAGCTACAATGATGTCAAAATTCAGGAAAATATATTAGAAACTTTTGGACTTATTGACACTGATTTAAAGTAACTCGTTTCAATGGGTCTAGTGACACGGTTTCAATTCTTGATCCTATTATCACGTACGGACCAATGTGTCTAGAAAACAAGTCAAATATTTTTAATACAAGCACTTATTATACATCACAGTAATAAGCTAACAAATGAGTGCATATAGAATAGGATGAGAGGAACTTTGATTTTTCTCATTGATGTGCGTGTTCCCTTGACCTGACCCTGCAGTTTTATTTAATAGTAGACACACAATAAATTAATCACTGCTGTTCCTGTTTTATCTATAAAGTATAACAATTTACCAAACATGCAGCTGAAAAATGTCAATGGCTATATGCTAATGCTAATTTCTAATGCTAGGTACTGTGTGTATATTAGGATGGGCAAAATGTGAAAAGAATTTTCATATGGGAATAATTAAAGTGAATTAAACCTTACTTAACATTATCAGACTAATATTAGCTAGAAAGCAGTTGAATGCTAACATTCGCTACCAATCATTTTATGTCATTTTACTTAAAAGTACTGTCTGACCTCCATCCAGATTTTCACTCTCTATTGTTTTTTTCAGTTGCTGATCAATAGGGAGGCAGTGAAATGATCATAGCTTGTCGGCTCAGACGTCAGCTTAAATGACATTAATCTTATGCTGGCAATATATTGAACTTTGAGCGTAACTTCAGAGGAAAATGCCCACATGTGAACATGCTCCTTTATAAAAATGGGACAGAAACGTTCCACCACAAGGATGGTTTTCTACTTGTGGATAGTATTCTGTTAGCTTAGATCAAACGTATACATTTGTTTTTCATGTGTGTGACTAGAGTAACACCAGATGTATCCCCAACCATCAGCAAAGCCAGCTTTTCCTGCTCCTAATGAGGCTAACACTAAAGGGGAAAGAGACTCAGCAGGACAGTGGTGAGTTATTTAACAGCTTCAACCTGCTGTCAGGGCAGGTCATATTATTTATTTCTTTTTTAATTCAAGAGTTTATTTCAAATAAAACATTGTACAAAAACATTATGCTACTGAAGGCTTATCTGAACAATTAAAGTTCATTTTACCTTTACTTGATATAATATAGTAAGAAGGTTTTTAAATAAAAAATTATACGGCCGGATTAAGTTATTAAAAAAGAAGACAAAGCTAGAGATAGGGACTGTAATCATGAGCTAAGTGTGACAAAAGACGTCCTGTGGTGTTTGCATGCCCTTCACCTTTTTCTATCTTAATCTTTAAGTCATGGATTCCACTGAAATGTGCTTAACCTTTAGGTTTTTTTGGACCTAATTAGTGAAACTGTCAAACTTAAGCTAAAAAATCGTGCCTCAGGATATTAGGATCAGTATAATTGGAAGACTACCTGCAGTCAGACACATTCATAAGGAGAAATGAACTTTCCTAACCCCCAACACTTTGTTTGGAGACTTTCACACACTGCTGTCCCCAGTTTGTTTATGGCCCTAACAAAACTTTTTAACCTTTGTAAGATATTAAATTAGGGAGAGCGCCTGTCACCACACTGGTTCCTATTAAAAACAGTGAGATCTTAACTTGAGTTGTCCTCTTGAATCTGCTTAAACCTGCATGCTGGATCAGTAATAGTGAACAAAAATCTACCTCTTTTGACCTTTGCTTATAATTAGCAGCAAACCCTTATATAAAATTCTGCCAATAAAGGAAAACCATCACCATCAGGCGCCTATACCTTTCTTTCTTTGTTGTTACTGTGCTATTATTGAATCACAGCTCCTTTCAATGCATTGTCTTTTTCTGTTCGTTTTCACTCTGCCCCACTGACACCTTGTCTCTGTCGTTCCTAGGCACTTTCAGGGAAGCTGATTATCTAAAAGGTTGCTGAGGTCATTATTACCTACACAGACTGAGCTTACTCTGGCCCGCAGGCACTCGGACTGAACAATGTGCTCAAGGCTAATGAGCTGCGATTCATTCTTTAAAGAAAAGGAATATGTGTCAAACCTCAGCGAACCTTCGAAACTGAAGCCACATTAACCTTACAGGAGACTCATTTTTCACTGGAAAAACCTCCAGAGTAACAGTTACACTTTTTATTCCCCAGAAATGTAACCCTGGACACACTTCTTTTTTTGCTTTAATTCATACTAAGAGGAAAGGTTTAACATGAGATGAAAGCAAAGAGAATGTGTGAAGTAGCTGCGTTTCAGTGGAATATTGCTCCCACTTAGGACACTCAGGGTCCGTGCATCAATACACTAAGTATTTCTCTTTACATTGTAGATGGCAAGTTACAAATATACATTTCTGACAGACTTTTTCATTACTTAGTTTAGTTTTAGCTTCATTTAGTTAAACATTTAACAATTTTTTGTGCTTTTTTTGGAATTTAGAAATGTTAACAATTAAGTGCTTTGACATGAAAATAAAACACTAATGTTGTTAAATTGACAAGAAGAATGAGAAAAGTATAACATGTGGATCCAGGCGAGGCACAGTTTCAATGAGACAACACCCTTCTAACTTTATATATGAATACATCTATACACTGTACATTAAACATTAAATCTGTTTCTACTCATGCTTACATGAATGAAATAACCAACGCTCTAGTAGAGGTCTGCCTCTTTGAGTGAAACTCCTGTACGGTAGAGGTTTAAATGATAGACGAACCGTGCAGACAGGAACACTACTGGCAGTGAGAACACCGACTTAAAGCATAATGAGCTCAACCTGTGCTGTGAGGTTCAGTCACATGTGCAGCAATCAGATTTTATTAGCCCGCAGGATATCTGAGGTGTCGGAAGTCAGATATAAGGCTGCAAAACTGAGGTGAGGAAAAAAAATTAAAAATCACTAACACGGAATATTCTGATGTAACATTGTATTCAAGGAGTAGTCGCAGAAGCATTTTAGGAGGAATAGGAATATGCTTTGGGTTTAGATTGGATTACAATCCTTTAAACAAAGGCTACAAAACTCCCTCACTGTAATATTTTGTTGGACCACCTTTCGTTTGGATTACAACACACATTTGCCCTGGCATCATTTTGATAAGTTCAACAACATCATTAGTCCCTCATCATTTTATGGCATAGACCTGACCAACTGAAACAACCCCAGTTCATAACACTGCCCCCACCGGCTCTGGTCCATTTTGGTCATTTCTATATTTAACCCCACCACCTATCTGAAAAAATCTGTGATTAGACAAAATCAGGATGTCACGGGGTTAATTTTTCTACAGCCTGAAAGAAGAAAGTAAAAAGTAAATGCAAAAGTTTTGTGTCTTTTCACATTGAATTACAAAACACAGAAAGGTAATTAACGAAGTTTCGCCCTGTGATGCAAAAAAACAACTATCAAGCACTGCAGCTTTAAACTATAATTGTATCTTTGATCAAACAAGACTCCTGTTTCCAGTCTATATACAAAGCTCTGCAAGATTTGGTTTTATACTTAATACACAAACATGAAAGTGATCCTTTCATCTAAGTCTATAAGAAAAAGCAAAATAAACCCTTTCATTAAGTTTCATTAAGTTTAACTTAGCACTGCATAATACAATTTAGTGATAACATAACTAAATATCACTTTATGTTGTTAAATTGTTTTACAAATGTATAATTATACGTCTTTTAGTTTTAGAAGTAATAGGATGACAGAGGATTATGTTTTAAATACTTTTGTCTTGTTCCTCGCTGTACATGATTTTAATTATATCTACTTTGTCACATATGTCACATTGTGATATCAGTATAAGTATTGTTATGAATATCGAGATGATGAGTCACTGTAATTGGTGTCATTCAGACAAACTCAATTTGAGGACGTGAGCCACATTTTTGTCATAGCAGAAGGTACATTATACGACTGCATTCCTGAAATAAACTTCAACCCTGCAAAGTAACATCACAGACATATTTCATCCCAATGCAGTCGCCTAGATTCTTCTTCTCTCTTTCAACATCTTACATAGGAAAAAAAAAAAAAACCTGATATGAAAGCTTTGATTGTATTTTATCCTTGAAGTGTGAAAAGTAAACGAAGCCCAGGCAAAGACAGAGACAGAGAGAGAGAGAGAGAGAGAGAGAAGACGAACTGTGGAAAAGAAGCTTCAGGTGTCATCCAGATTCCACAGATATCCTTTAGTCTTTCATGACCAAATCATAACAAACTCAGTGTGTGTCTCCTCTTCATTGTCAACCTCTTTACTGCCCTGGCTGCGCCATCCATCTCTCAAAACGTTTTTTTTTTTTTTAACTGAAACTATGCACACGTTCATGCAAGACTATATAAACACATCGCTACTGGCCCATCCATCTCAGCCTACATCCACTTCCAAACACAAATACTACAAATACCTGCACGCTTACACGTACACAAGGCACACATCAACACTGACACCTTTAACCCTTCCCCCCTCCACCTTAAAATTCGTGATAGCCTCCGAAACAGCAGCGAAGCCTCTGCCAAGCTTTTCTGAAACGCCAGTTATTTTTCAGCAAACGCTTTCTCTATCTCAGGTCAAATATGTGCTTTGTTGAAGGGAACTCATCATGTCAAAAAACTTTGGAAAGGCCTTTAAAGGTTTTTCGATGTTTCAAAACAAGGTTGTGCGCCGCCGCTCTCAAAAATGGATGATATCCGTTGACTTAAGTGCCGCACTGAAGATGCAACTGCAAGCAGAACTTTTACCTGTAGGATACAGCATGATGCCATTCAAGTTTAAAGCCCAGAGTGCCAGTGTTAATAATAAACTGTCTCTTAAAACAGGTGAGTGAACCAAAATGTCAGCCAATACGTCAGACGTCTCATTTAGAAAGTCCCAAATAACTCTAGCGTTAAATCCAGCAAATTTGACATTTGAAGAAAACGTTGAAACGTAGAACCACTTTAAATGTTTTTAAACATTCTAATTTGTATGTGGCTATGGCACCTAATTTGGGATATTCAAGATAACTTTGATAGTTTTTAATACTGTATGAGGACTGCAGCCGCCGGCAAGATTGAAACATGCCTTCAGATGGAATTAACTAAGTTTCAAATCACCAGTAACAAAGATGAAGCCCTAAAAAGATGGCATGTGTACGTGCATGTGGGTAACTACCTCCCTTTGAGGGCTTCTCCCATCCCCGCTGTGACTAAAAGGATTGTAGGGATTTTTGACGTAATGGCAGGGAAGAAAAAAAACTGCCTAGTTGGGAGCAAGTGCCAAAAGGCAGAGGAGGATTTTTAACAACCTCACCATCCCCACCCCACCTTCCTCTTGACTCCTTCCTCCTCATCACCACTCTATCTCTTCATTCTGCTCTCCACACCGATGTGTCTTTTTTAGCGGCTTCAGAGCCTGGATGTCTTATCGAGGCTTTCCAGGTCTACGGGCGAGGCTGAGAAGAAGCTACTGTCAACCTCCCTCTCTGCTATCAGCCCCGAAGCAGTCACAATGAAACTGACATGCATACTCAAGCAAGCACATTCACACAGATACACACAGACACACACAGACAGAGGTGCACATGCACACACAGGTTTATCAACCCCAAACAAAAGTCTAGTTTACACCAGAGTCATTTTCCTTCAGGGCTTCGGCAGAAAGAAAAACTGTGCTCAATGGACATAATTGTAAAAAAAATGCTTTATGGAAACTGTCTAGAGAAACTGGACCAGTAAAAAGAGACTGGGTGAGGTGTACAACAGCCTGACAGCTTATTTAAATAAGATGTTGAACACATCTAAATGCAGTCCAGACAGTGAAAGGCACTGTTTATGAAGTGATTTTGAGGAATAGATAACGGCATTGAAATGGAAAAAAAAAAAAACCTTAAATGTAAATATTAGGCATCAGTAATATCTCCATTAATCATCAGTTGAACCGTAAACATAAACCAGAATCATAAAACACAAATGTATTTTCAATAATTTGTTCCTGTCACTTTTCAGTCAACAGCCACAAGCTTTAGACAATGCTAGTCATTGACACCTGGAGACTGTGTTTATTATTGTAAAGTGGCGAAAACAGGAATGGTGAATGAGTCATTATCAAACAAAAAAATCTACAAGAAAACACATTCCTGCAAAAGTGATTCACCTAGATCTGTGACAGGGGAAGCAAATGATGAGATAACATGACGCGACACGCGGCTGTTTGGTTCTTTGTCTATTGTACTCTGAGGTGCTGCAGGTGTGATTAGTAGACCAGATCTGAACCACCTGCATTGCTTTACTCTGTGACAAGGAACCATGAGAACACACACACACACACATACACTGTAAACCAACTTATTATGTGCTCTGAGATGAAAATATCTCAGTGCCACCTTGTTAAAGTGTGCATTTGCAAAACCGCACACAAGAGTTTGCATATTTATGTCTGTAAAGTGTGTGAGTACTGGAAGGAGGTAAAGGTGGGTGTGCTGTAGCATGACGGAGAAGCACATTTCCAAATATTAAAATTGCTATACTCAAATAAGATTTGGTAAGCGGAGAGCGTTTAATACTAATGCCAGAAATATCAGCCGCCATCATTTATCTGTATAATACTGGCATCGGTGTGTCTTGGCTGAGAGAGTTTGTCTCTAATATCCTTTAATAGAAAGCAACTTTAATTTAACGTGAGTAAGATGTGTGAAGTCATCATAGTTTTAAAGTAATGTTAGATATGTTTCACTTACCCTTGGAGAAATCTAAAGTAGCCTTTGATTTGACGTGTCTCTAATTAGAAGCAGCAACCAATGACAAAGTTCAGTTTGATGAGATACAGCAGGAGCTATCCTCATATTTAGGGTGTGAAAGAAAAACTAGACATTCACACATTTCCTGAAGGAATCTGTGTGCTTGCTGGATTTGTGGACTTGTGACTAGGTGCGATGTAAAAACAAGAAATACTACCAAAGAAGGACTGGTTATAAGAAAAGTACTGCATATATTTGGAGGAAAGGTATGCTGTTCTACATTGCATTTGTATGTACAAGTTATTTATGTTTGCTATAACAGTGCAACAGCACAACAGGAAAGAGAAAAAATAAGGACCAGCTGAATTATTGACACTGTTTTTCAAAACCTAAATTTACAAATCACATAAGATTAACAGCAGAATTTGTAATTTGCATTAAAAAAATTTAAAAGTTTAATGTAACATGTTACATTCCTCCCAAACTAGGGGTTCTAAAAGGAGACTGAAAATACAGTTTACAATCACCCACTGAGTCTGTCACAGAGATAAAAGAAAAAGATGGGCCTTCAACATTCAACAGCATTTAAAATGGGAGTCGGTGGTCAGGATTTGGGGG
>JAPQRQ010000028.1:26680629-26698582 GCA_037367365.1 Apogon talboti
GCCCTCTCATAAATGTTGTATCTTTTTATTTGGGAATTTTTAACTAAAAGTCAAATTGCTAATTATGTGTTTTTTTTTAAATGTGGTCAAATGTCAGATACAGTTGTAAAGTGCTTGATTTATATTTTATTTATCGTTACGCATATTAGTAAGAATAATTCATGAGTCTTAAATCAATAATGGACAAGTGGAAACGTGATTTGTGATGGGGAAAATAAAGAAAAATTAAAATGCATAGCAAATAGCATATTGTCCATATTTAAAGGATCCAATAGACCATCAATACAAAGGGGTTCATGTCTTTAACATTCAGGCTTTACGATTTAGATTTATTTGTAATTTTCTTTTCGTTTTTGTCTAATCACACAAATTTCATTGGCTTCGAATGAGATTTTTTTATTTTTTTTTACACCCTGCTGTGTAATCGTGTTTCTGCAGTATCTCAGAACAGAACTGACATCCAGTGACATCCAGCGTTACGGCGCGTTGCTATCACATGCTTTGTTTGAGTGTGGACCAAGTTAATAACCACAGAGCCCCGACCACAACAAAACAAACTGACTCCCAACAAGGGTCATGTTTTTAATGGTCAGTGTAGAGCGCTGAAATCCTGCCTCTTTCAGTTGAGCCCCGTGGGACCTGATTTGAGGAAAATATTGTACTGCAGCCGGTCCCGTTTGATCCTCTTTGAATTATCATATTTACATGCAATGTTTGTCAGTTTAAAATATAACTTTACAAGTCAAGAAAGTCACAGTTTGGGGGTAATACTGTTGAACTCTCACACTATGAAAATACGTCAACATAAAGGCTACACACCTGACATCATCAGAACTGTCTCTGTTCTGATCAGAGTCGATGAAGACGTCTCCGCAGCTTCATAATGACCAGACTGTAGTGATTTTCACCTCGCCCTTTAAGACTGAATGAGGAGGCAGTGACTGCTTTAGTGTTGGTGATGTGTATCATACGTGAACAGAAATTAAATCCATTTCCCTTTTAACACGAATCCATCTTTGCTACAAACCTTGACTTTCTTGGCTTGTAACGTTATGCTTTAAATTGACACGTATCTCATGTGTAAATGGAGGCGCTATTCATACAGGATCAGTGAATAACTTGAGTCTTGCCACTGACCACTGTTCATATTTTTTCATAAATTAGTTTCAAGGGTAACACTGGAAAGGCTCTGTAGGTGAGGAGATGGTGGTATTCAGTTAATTGGAATCTACAGTTTGACCTTAAATTCACTTGACTGAACCTTAAATACCTCATTATGAACAGCCAGGCTAGTACTGTAGTTTTGCACCGCGATCGTGACCCCATCCTAACAAACATCTGTAACTATACAATTATGATATGATACTACTGTATATTAATGCTTAACTCAATGGACATCAATAAAAAAGAACGGTATGAACTGAGGTCATCATTCAGCTGAACTGAACTGCATCCTTGTGTTTAACTTAAGTCAAATTTTATGCCCAGAACATCCTTGTTTTTTCCTGCTGTTATCGCCTTGTATAACTACATTGATTTGCATTTTCTTGTTATTTTTTTTTTTTTATTTGATCACATAACAAGGTGTTTCATTACCTGTCATGCAGAGTTCGTCCTTGCAGCGCTCCCTCCGTTGTGGCTAAATTCAAGGCTGTCCTACATTCTCCTCGCGCTGGTGGAACTCTGACAAGAGATAACATTTACCCTCTGTGCTCTCCTTTATGGACTTTAAATGTTGCTTCTAATTAATATCTCTGTCATTAATTTGCTGTGACATGCGGCCTCCACCCACCCACCCATCCAGCCAACCCGCTAGTTAGCCTCCAGTCCCGGAGCACCATTTTACTCTGCAGGGAGGAAAACTGTGGATGAGAGCGTCCATTCAAGCAACTCACGTGTGGTTTCACAGTCTTTCTGCACAGATTTTTTTTTTTTTTCTATTTTTCGTGTTTCTTTATCTTTGTCCGGCCACTTTTCTTCGATGGTGCTTTTACAAACACTCATCGCAACAGGTATTGAGTGCACTTTGATCAGCCGTAAGACCGGCCTTCTCATTTTGTACCGCTCAGAAATCATTTCACATATTCCAGCTATTTTCTAAATGATGGGTGTTGATAAAGTGTCTTGCCATTATATTCATGTGGAGGACTACTGGTAGGCTGTATTTCTGATGGAGTGATGACGACGATGATGATGATGATGATGATGATGATAGCAGTCACAGTGATGGCTGCCCTTGAGTTGCTGTGTTTTACTGTAGAACCTCACTCTCCTGATGTTTTGTCAAGCTTGAAGTCTTTTCAAAGTGGAGAAAAAAGATGAAATGTCTCCCTAGTCAGATAAAAAAATCTATATTTCTTTCAAAGTAGACTTTTATTCAAGAAAGTCACGGCATTTGTGACAAAGCTACTAACTTGTATTAAAAGTAGATTTAGCTTTTTCAGAGAGTTTGTCCGGGCCCCTTATAGATTATTGTTTGTCGATAGTCTTAAGATAGCTACAGAATTTCCATTTATTTATTTCCTGTCATGCAGTTTCTATGGTGTACCGTTGTCTTTTCCCTTCGTTTGTCTCATTTGACGCGACTGTCAACGTGCATTGTTCACTTTTTTCAGTTCACTTTTAACAAGCACTACAGGTGATGGAGACTGGCTTCACTTTGTAGAAGTAAAACAGAGAAAGAGTGATGGGTTTTCTCGATATGAGATGGTGGACAGCGACTTTGCCTTTGGTGTATTTTTAAACCCTCTGATGGATAAAGCTAAGAGGATAGTACATACTGGCCGGAGAGCTGCAATAATTAATGAAGGTTTTTATAGAAAGCACAAGAAGCCGGCTGACAAAGAAGCTGTCATGACTTATATGGATGTCCTCTTATCTCTGCTTTTTCTTCTCCGTTGCGTTCTTGTAATTCTCCTCGCTTTTATTTTCTTATTTATTCGGTAACGTATTCACCCCTCTCTTGTCCTCTCTCTCTCTACAGGCTCAGGAACGTGTCTTTGTGGAGTTCAACCACCAGGAGTTACTGGAGCTCTACAATAAGGTGTGTTTGTTTTTATGTGCAGGTATATCTATCTATGTGGCCACATCTTGCTCCACTGCATCCATACTTTTGTGAATCCCCATCCCTCTTGTTGCATTTCATCTTTATTGCCTGACAAAATCCATCTGCCTGCCTGTCTCCTTCAGACTTTGATACATGCTACCTCTCTCTCTTTTACTTTCTATTTCTGACTTTGATTTCAATGGGGTTTTTTTTTTTCACAAACTCAACCTTGTCTCTTTCTCTCTTCCAGCTTGAAATTGTGCAAGGCCAGTTGGATTCCCTGACTTGATGCCTGGTGCCCTTTGCACAGCCACAGCACACACACACACTGCGCTGTTAGCACATTGCTGGCAGCCATGCCAGCTGTGAGAGTCCTGGCAATGTCATTCTTACTCTGATTTATTAGAGAGAAATGTCAAAATCTGAATGCAGAATAGAATTATTTGTGCATTGTTTTCATTGAGGAAATGGTGGTCTAATGCGAATGTTTTTGGAGTTTACAGTAATGCCTTTTAAACATGAATTGTACTTTTTCTGTAATCACATTTTGTATTCTATTTTCAATGAGATGTCATAAATGTAATAATTAGCATTAAAAGTATTGGTCCTGTAGCTCAAGTAGTATAGTATTTGTATGCTGTAGCTAAATGAAAGTAAAATAAAATGCTAAAAACATCTTGAATTGAAACCAGTCAATCTGGTAAATTGAGAATGAGAATGAGGTAGTGTCCATGCAACCTCAATAAAATCTGAAGTGGAGGTGAAATCCATCCAATCTGTTGTTATTTAGTGAAGGCTCATTATTTCTCATTAAAACCAACCTGGACTGCTGGTTCAACAGATGGGAGTTCTGGGAGGCACAGCGGACCTCCATTGTGTGTTTCTGAACCTGTTTCTGTGTATGTGTGCAGATTTTGTGCCGTAATGTGTCCTTGTGCATCTGTCCTCACTTTTGTTTTTGTATTGCATTCAGAGCTGTGATGCTCTCCGATTCCCAGATGTTACCCTCCTGGTGCAAATTTAGTGGAACGATTCCATTACTTCACTCCGTTTCCTGTTTACTTTTCTTTCTGATTAGATGAAAATTAGTTTGTTGAGTTTTAGTCAAAAATACTGATTACAAATCTTACGTCTAAACACTTTTCCAAATACAATAAATATGTTTGTTTTACAGCATTAACATCTACAATGCATATACACCAATCAGCTGTGTTATGATTGGTGTATATCTGTGTATTGTTTATGTTATGATAATGTTATGGTCACTGATAGGTGAAATGGTCATAAAGATCATTATTTCATTACAATGGGACCGTTCAGTGATGGGATACATTAAGTAACAAATGTTTAATCTTCATAGTTGAAGCAGGTGAAATGGGCAGTGGAAGGATCTGAGTGGCTTTGACAAAGGCCACTTTGTGATGCCAAAGGACTGAGTCAGAGCATCTGCAACTGGTCTTCCTGTTTGGTTGTTCCTGTTCTCCAGTGGTCAGCACCTGTGGGAACCTAACGTTATTACCACCTGCCTTATATTGTTTAGGTTCCTGTTTAGCTGCCAAAACTACTCTTGATGCGAGCTCCAGACCTCAGCACACCTTTGAAGGTCTGCTGTGGTGTCGGGACCCAAGACATTAGCAGCAGATCGTTTAAGTCCTGTAAGTTCCAATATTGGATCTCCCTGGGTCATTGTGTTTGTCCAGTATCGCTGTTCAACTGGACTGACATCATGTTTTCCTTTATTAGTCCATTTCTCGTAGGTACTAACCACTGCAGACCAAGACCTCCAGATTAAAGATTGCTCTGGCTTTGGCCCATCAAAAATTGGCCCTTAACAAAATCACTCAAATTGTTGCACTGCTCATTTTCCTTATTCCAACACAGCAACTTTAAGGACTAAATGTTCTCTTGCTTCCTAATACTGTATATCCCACCCATTAAACGGTGCTAATGTAAGACGTCATTAGGTTCTTTAGTGTAATTCACAGTATAGACACATCTAGGATTGACTTGCCTACATTTTTATTTGCTGACATGCTTTACAGTCTTCAGGAAGAGATGCTTTTTTTTTTTTGTCAGTTATAAAAATCTGATTGTTAATGTTGGTAGTCAAGGCCACATAAACTGTGACCAAGTCATAACCAAGACCAGAGTGCCAGAGTGGAATGAGACAGGGAAAAGACCAATACTTTGTGAGGTATCGAGGCACAGTCGAGGCCAATATCAAGGTAAGGTGAGACCCAAGACAGAGACCAGAGCAAGGATAGTACAGGAAGCATGTTTTTCCAAATATTACAGGTCAATAGGTCATGGGGGTTGAGATGATTTCCCTTTGCTGGTGAGTACCCCAATAGGCAGCATGATCAAAGATGAATAAAGAACAGGCAAAATGCTTTACATCTATAGAAAAGTGTCCCAACTCCTACAGACGAGTACCACCAAGACCTTCAAATAGTGGTCTCAAGTGTGGTTTCAATACCACTGCCACTTGACAAATTAAAAACAACATGAACAAGTACAGAATTAAACATCCTGCATTTACTAGCCTCATTGTTTCATCGTAAACATTGTCATCAGACTAAATTCTCATTCTGAAAACTTCTCCCTTGGTGTACAGAATCACTGTAGTCAACTTTCCCATGTGGTTTTGTTGCTTTTTATGTCAAACCTTAGTGGGTGGCAAGCTGTTCTAATGGGATAATTGGCATGTAGTGGAGCATAAAAACACACACAACCAAACAGCAAAATCACACCCACTTCCACCTTGTAAAAACAGATGATTTCACTCCTCGCTTTGCTATGGGAACCCTCGTTACAGCTGCCACTCTCTGAGATACTGAAAACATCTGGAGGTACTGCAGTACTCCTTGTCATGGTTAGAAAACCTTGAATGAACCTTTCTTAAAATATTGGTATGTTAGTGTCCATCATTGTCCTATTTGAAAACTTCTGAATATCAAGCTGTCCTTTATTGAAATGTTTTCTGTTCAACTTCAGGATGAAGTTATTGGATGAGTTTATCATGTTTTATGTGATCCAGCTGAGCACTAAGTCAACTAGAAAAGAGATTATTCATCTTTTTAATTCCCTGAGCAAATAATGAGAAAAACAATTGTTTTACAAACAAAATAACCACATCAGGAAATAAAATGTTCTTGACTTCTTGATGTTACTAGTGCCATTTTACTAAGTGATTGATTCATAATAGAAAACTTACAAAATTAAACTGACAGGACCATCCAAATGTGACAATAAACTGGACAGTGGTTGGTACTTGGTGTCAGAAATCAACAGGCTCAAGTTACTGATGAACCAATAGACCTTGGTTGTTTTTGTTTTGTTTTTTGTTTTTTTTTACTTTTTAAGTAAGTAGGTGGATTGGGTATGTTGTTGTGCATCCAGGGGTCGACAAAAGATCTAAGTCCGTACCTTGGTGAGGAGCAGGGTACAATTACCTTGACACTTGTGTTTTGATGGCAAAGCAATGGGACAAAACACAGACAGAATAGACAAAAGTCTGTTGCACCAGATATCATAACATGCTGTGTCTTTCAGGTAAAACTACATATATATTTATACATGAGCTGGATCCCTTAATTATCTGTAAAATCATAAAACATTTTACAAAGTTGGCATCTTTAATAACTGGAATAAAATTAGACCAGAAACAGATTAATTGTAAAAACAAACAACAAAAAAAACACAGGATGATAGGAACACAGGCACACACAAAAACATCACAAGATACAGAAAGCCATAAACAAAACTGCTAAATGACTGATTCAGCTTACCCACTTTGGTTTTCCTTTCTTTTTTATATTTTTCTCCAATTGACAATTTTTTTGCTACCATGTGAAAATGCCTGCAGCCAGAGGGAGCGCCGTGTTCCACAGCATGGAGAACAGATGGCAAGGCCGAGCATAGATGGCCGCCTGGAAAAAAAAAAAAAGAGGAAGAAAAAAAAAGTGTCACACACCGAGACACACGCCGAGATCCGGCAGAAAACAGCACAGATAGTCCCATTTGAGAGAGATAGGAGGAATGTGTGTCCATGTGTGTTTATGTGTGCTGAGTTGTGTTTCAGGGTGTACTTGTCAAAGCTGTTTGCATGCTCTGGTGTGTGTGACGAAGCAAACTAAGTTTGGCTGGCCATGACACAAACATGCACACCCAGAGTTCTGTGGGTTTTTTTGCTGAGCGGCCAGTCGAGGGGTGCTGTGCCTCTCCAGCTTTAATAAGTGCCTAATGGACTCACCTCAGTATGTGGCTGCGGTCCCACAGGGCTCAGAGAACTGGCTATACATGACAGTCACTGATAACTGGCTTAGGATAAACAAAACCAGGCAAACAACTCAGCCCAGTGTTCACTGCCTACAATGTTGTGGATATATTTAAATACACAGTATGTTTCTTACCTCATTCAGCGCAGTTTTATAATGTCTTATTTAAAATACACAGGTTTCTATTTGAGTATTTCAAAGGGAACACTTGACTTGATATGAAAAAATTGATGGTTTATACACATGTTCCTATGACATGTAGTATATAACAGAGATGAATGTTAATGCTTTTCTGCTGGACCTTTTAGATTAAAGGTAAATTCACTTAATTATCCTCAGGAGATTCAGTCTGTGCATTTACCAATCCTAATACACACACACACAGCACCTAGCATTAGCACTAAGCACATAAGGAGCAGGGAGCTGCCGCTGAAGGCGCTCAGGGACCAACTCCAGATCTTCATCAGTACGTTGGTCGAGGGCACTCACAGGGGAATTCATCCATTTGTACCTGTAATGGCAGGGGAAACCAGTGGACCCACAGGAACAATATAGGGCATGGAGAGAACAGGTACACTCAATATAGAACATTTCCTATAACCTTCTAACTGTGAGGCTGAAGTGTTAACCATTACACCACCCCCATGTTTATCTATGTTTGTTTAGTTGCATTTCTGCATCATGCAAAATATTGATCTCAAGCGGCAACTTCTAGGGCTAAAAAAGTAGTTCATGAGTATCCATGTGAGCAGCAACAACAATGTCACACCTCAAGTTGTTCTATTGCTGCTTTGTGTAATTAACCTGCACCTGAAACATCAAATATGGGTCAAAGTCAGGAGGAGGTCAGCATGGACACATTTGGGAGACAGACTGTACTGGACATGTACCAGTGTTGGAGCAAAATTTTTATAATATCACGAGTGCACTTTGACAACTCAAAACAACATCTGAACTGACCAGCTGTTCAGGAGACTGGACACATCCTACTCTGCGCCTGATGTTGCGCATCGTCTCACGTGGCTCTTTACAACCAATCAACTCACGACTTAGCACGAGTGACGCACGACGAAGGAAGGCGACACGAAACGTAAACAAAAGTTTATTAAGGTTTCAGCAGCTCAAGTAAAGTGTTGTTTGAAGAGACGCCTGATTTTCATTTTTGATTTAGAAAGTGCGTTTTGAACACAATAAAAGTGTAAAACAATTTTCTTCAGCAAGTTTTTCAATTATGAGGCATTTTAGGAGTTTAAGTGGATTGATTGATTGATGCGTATTCCTAATGTATAAACAGATTAAGTCTCAAAATATTTATGATACAGGACCTTGATTCATGATGATTAAAAAGATGGTTAAATATGGCTGATATTCTGGGCTGTTCATCCTGTACGCCACACAGGTGGGTGCGCTGTTCTGTCAGTGGCAGCTTTTTTCCAACAGTGCTGTTTATTTAAAGGTAAAACTACATCATGAACTATACTATACACGGTCTGTGGTAAAGTTTTACTGAAGCACATGGTCCTGAGCAACGTCAAATCGGGTATGTACGACCATTTTCCTCAAAATACGATAATTTTAAGCTTCTGGTACAATAATTTGTCATTTCCCATCTGGCATCACTGATAGTCACAGGTGGCCACTCACACGGTATGTCTGACAACTTGTTCAGCTGCTTTGATGCCTCTGGTTATTGCAAAAAACGTTATTTATTTCTGACAGTTCTTGTTGTAGTTGCAGGTTAAAAGTTCCACTAACAAATCCCTGAAATGTTTTATTAAGTTTATTCTTCCTTAAAGTACTATGTTATAGTAGCTGCATGAGCTAATGTTAGCGTCATGTAAACTGCGAGCTAGCCTGCTAATTACTGTTTACACATTAGGCAAAATTGATGTAGCTGCTATCAAACACAAGTTCACGTGTAAACATTTAGCAAGTGGCTGAAATCTCTTGGTGGTGTTTTTGTCGAATCGTATCAATTATCTGCGGTGTGGAAGTGTTATTTTCTAAAGTTTTGCTCATTCACTATGTTAATCTAGCTACATGAGCTGATGTTAGCATCATGTAACCTGCGAGCTAGCCTGCTAATTACTGTTTACACATTATGCAAAATTGTTTAGTGTTTTGCCAATAAAAATGGGCAAAACACTAAACGCAAGGCCTCAAAACAGGTGGAACCATACTATCTATTCATCCACATATTATCTATATCTTGAAAAGAACATTTGCAAGTACATTGAGAAGTGCATGTAAGTGCTTTGTGTGTCAGTGTGTGGTATTATTGATTAAGTACTGTCTGCTTCAGTATTTGTGCATTCTGTTCATCTGATGTGCTTATTTGACAGCAAATGCTTTTTCAAAAGACAAAGAGGGACACAATTATGAATGTCTTGTATAACAGCTTAGAGTCACAACAGTTTTACTAATCTGAAAAGATAGCACCGGGCTGAATTTATGAGGAACAACTCTCCACAATGGAAAAGCAAGCTGTATGAGAAGCTAATAAAAAGTGAACAACAGCACAGAGGTTGTCACAATAAATCTGTGTTGCGCCAAGAACAATCTGTTTTGCATGCCATTGTCTCTTATGTGTGCCTGCTTATTAAAATATTTATCACTGTGCTCTCTTGCAGAAAGTGCATGCTATAATAAGACTCTAACTAAATCAAAATTTGGCCAAATTGTTAAACCTTCAGTCAGTAGTGTCCATGTTTCCAGCTCTGTCTCAATCATTTAGCTATAATGCACATTTTATTGAGAATAACCAGAATAAGGTAATACTCCCTCTAACCGTTTTCATGGTTCACAGGTTTCTGGATTTCCAATTTCCCCAATATTCCCACTTAATATGATGCTTGACAGCTGAGTTAATGTCTAAAAGGATGTATTGTAGCCTACAGGAAACTGTGAATACCAATGTTACTTTGAAGTCCTCTGTCAGTTAAAGCCTGTTAATCATGTTATTCTAACTCTGATAAAACTTTATTTGATGGAAATAACACAGGTTTCTCACTTCAGAAACTTAATTTCCTGTGGACCACGTGAGAAACTGAAATGTCAGTGTAGGATTATGATTTGAGATGTATTTTGCAAAACCTGAACACACTCCTGAAGCTCATGTAATATATCCTCGAAAGCACTGGTACATTTTGAGGCACTTTACTGTAATGTTTTATACATGTAATGAGTAATAGCATTTTGTATGCCTGCAGTGATCCCAATGACTATTTCATTTATTTTTCTAATCTTTTAGACCCCCTGATCCTTTTAGTTTTTTAAGTATCATTTTCGACATTGATATTTCTTTTTTAAAAAAAACCAAAAAACTCTCACATCAGCAGAACCATTACCCAGCAAGCATCAGTGCTCTGTGAGAGCTTTATAATAGGGCACATTTATTTTGACATCGCTTTTATTCATCATTAGCTGAGAAAAATGAATACGAGAGTGATGGAGTTGCTGCTCTGACAAACACTGCATTACTTTTTCTCTTAAATTAGTTCAATAAATTATTGAGCAAGTTGCTGTTGCATTCACCATCCAAGTTTTTTTTGGCACAACCCCAGCTCTTTCCAGCGAGGTTTGGAAAGGGATTGGCACTGCAAACACTGGAGTGAAAATTGGATGGTGAACTTGATATACATAATGCAGTGGTATTGTGCTTTGGAGGCTGTCTCCTGTTTTGGTGGTAAACCAGAATGTCACTATGCTCCTGTTGTCTTGCTGGAGCCATTTTAGGGGAATGTGATTTTTGTGCCAACCATTAGGGAAAATGTAGTAGTGTGAAAATCAGTTCATGCCACTTTTGCTGAATTAAAATGTCGTCAGTGAAAACAAGCAAGACGCTTTGAATTGGTTCATTCTTAAACAACAGCTACCGATGTTTAGAATGTATTGTCTTATGATTTGCGTCATATGTAGGAGCAGGATCTGACTACAAAGACACACAGATTCAGTTATTTTTCACGGTGCAGGTGGATGTGGCGGATGCGTAGCTGTATTTCCTTTGAACTTTGCATCCCTGTCATTTGCTCGACACTTTAACTCAGGCTGTTAACACAGGCTTCTCTGTGAAACTTCCTCTCCCTTTACATACTCTTCCTATACACTTTGCCTCCAGAGCATCAGCCGCACAATTGGCACCGCATACAAAAGTACTTTCACACAGTCCTGATGGCTGAGTATAATGACACGATTTTTTCATCCTTGCCTTGGTAGTGTCAGTGGTGTTAGAATCTGCCTTTAATCTCCCTGCGCCAGTGTTTATTCCCAGTTGAAAAGCTGCGTCAAATTTTCTGTTTCCATCCTGAAATGACTACTCTGCTCTTCGGCCCGTGTAACCCGCCTGTTGGTTGACGCACAAATAAAATGATTTGCAACCCTCTCTCCTTTTACAAAACTGTATTCTTTTCAGCTGTGCATGTCTGTGTCTTTTTACATCATGTTTCCCTTGTAGACTTGCTTCTTGCTGCAGGGCTCAGACAGAAAGAAGTTATAATCCCAGTGTCTCTGCAGCATGTTGAATGCATGAAGGAAGGTTGCTGTCTTGAATACATTTCACTTTGTTTTATTTTTTTCAGATGGTTTGTAATGAACCGGTTAACCTAGCCTCTCCCCTACACGTGTCTTTTTGATCCTGCCAACACTCTCCTCCAACTTTGCAGCTTCACTATCTATACCACCCAGCCATGAGCCCCACATGATCCAGCAGCTTCCAGTTTCTGACAGATAAGGACTCTTTACCCCCAGCCCCTTAAAGCTTCTTTACTCTTCTGTATCATCAGGACCACTGGTCAAGTGTTATTAGAACTCCCCCTGCACCTCTCCACTTTAGCCGAGCTGTCCCCTCTTTACAGTGACCTTTAACTATCTGCTCAGTACACCTTCAGAATTCGTTTGGTCTGTGTGTTCCATCAACCTCAGATTATGACTACATGAGACATCTGCCAGTATTACAAATGTATTTCACTGAGATACTAAACATGTCCCCGGCGTCAGATGTCTTTCCATTAAACAGAAGCCTGCTTTTAATTTTTGGTGGCATTTTGTCTTGTGGTGCAGCGTGTCTAAAATTAGCTCATGTCTTTGTTTTCTCTGCCCCAGGAGCTGCTCGTCCATCCATAGATCAGATCCGGTAATGGCTTGTGAGTTCATACACACACAAGTGTGATGTGCAATAGAAATATCAGGATAAAAAGTTGAAAAGTTGTAACAGTAATCTTGGCATCATGCTGGTACTGACATTGCTAGATGTGTTGTTTTCCTACAGGGGATTGCATTAAAGGACTGTTATAGACCATTAACCACAAATCATGTATTCTAGATGCCTGTTTATTTGTGATGTACCTTCCAGGTAACCATCAATTTCATTCATGAAAGTGGAAACTGGCACTAGATCTATCACAGATGGCAATGAGTCACTTGTATTTTCCTGCCAGAAAATGCATTGTAACAGGATCAGATTTGAACCATATTACCATCAGTGATAGTGGCTGATATATATATATATATAAACTAAATACTGTATATAAACCAAGATTCTGTCAGTCCATTCAAATACTGTACTGTCATGAACTGACATGAATTGAATGATAGAAGTTAGTTTATGCTTTGTAAAATAGCAGGCTTATTGCTAATATGTGCAAAATATATGGATTTACATGTGAAAACTACCCAGAGTTTTCTAACTAACAAGAACAGCGTTGCTTTTACAGGCGTCTTCACTTAGAGGTCATCCCACTGCTGCTGCTGTGCTCAGTGTTTCAGGCAGATACCGTTCATCATTATCTTCCTCGACCCAAACTTTTTCTCCACTTCTCCATCCCTGCTTTCATTTTTTTCAAAACCTTTGCTCATGCAAACCCTTGCAGCCATTGCCATTGTGTCTCATCGTTTTCTATCTCTCTCTCTCTCTCTCTCTCTCATTTCGCCTCCATGCTCTGCCTCGCTGCTACACAGTTGGCAAAATGAGTCCGCGCACACATTCAACCTGCACATCTTTGTTGGTCCGCTGCCCTAGGTGGCAGTGCCGGGTGCCCATCCTAGTCTGGCTCAGTCTAGTCTGGTTTCCACTATGGAGCCAATCAGGACTTGCCAGACCTTACTCATGATTCACGTAGTTTGCTTTCCCTCGTTCCCCAACATTATTTCTGTGAGTCATCTTTTCATCTTCCTGCCAGCTGAGATGCTTAGCCAGATGGGCAGATTTTCCAATAAACAAGTAGCAGTTTTGATCTCGCGTTATAATACTATGGAGTCGACCTTGGCACAAAGCATACCTGGCCCACACGAGGGAAGTTTACTACTGTGGCACAAAACTTGCACATCACTGACTGATTTCTTGTCTCTGATGTTTTCTGTATTCTCTTAATGCAGGTTAATCCAACATACTGTTGAAGACCCCAGTAAAGTACCCCCTTTTTTAAATTTTATTGGTGTAGTTGATGACTAGTTTTCTACCTCTGAAACTTTTGGGGTACAGTGAGTCAACTCCTGCCTTTTATACGTGATTATGGCCTTTCTCTGGACATTTGTTCTGTTCTGGTTTCACACAAAGGGGTCACATTCTGAGTATCCGGTGTCTGCTGAAGACATCTCTTGAGTCTAACTGGCACTGCCAAGACATGACAGCACTGTCAACATGCACTCTCTGTCTCCCTCGTTGTTGCTGGTGGCCTTCTTTTACCCCTCTTGCTCTCTCCCTCTCTCTGCTTACCCTCTTGCAAACCTCATCATCTCTTGCTTTGTCTTGCTGTGTCTGTCAATACATATGACATCATTTGTTGTTGGCTCTTTCCATCTTGAACCCTGCTCTTTCTTCTCTCTTCCTTTGTTTTTCACCATGTACTTGGAGCAGATCCTTTGGTTGCTGTGTCATGGCCCATTGTTTTCAGTTGTAATACATTTGAATTTGTGATGATTAGTGTTTGCATGCTAGTCTGAGTGCCATGACAGGGAACAGTCAGTGGTTGTCATTGTTATTTACGGTCATATCGAGTTTCAGGGTAACAAGTGATGGCATTAACATGCTGCCACGTTCCTTTCATTTTTATTCTTAGTCATGTCCCTTGGTATTTCTAAAGTGAATACTGTTTTCTCCTCCTTTGTAATAAGACTGAGTTGGCATGCTATTCTTTACTCTCCTATCCTTCCACTGTTGTGCTGTGCAGTATTCTCTGCTTTCTTATTGTGGTATTTGAGTCAGATGTGGCGCGGCCTTTCCCTGACTATTTTGTTGTCTTCCCTTTTTGCTGTTGTTGTTATTTTCGATCCTGTTTTCTGTGCTGCACAAAGCATGCCACCACTCTGCCCTGTGATGTCCTTAGCAAGGTGGTATGGGGTGTGTATCTGCAGGGCGTCTGCAGCGGCGGTGTGTTGCATAAACAGTCTCAACACAGATGGTGCAGCATGCCTCTACACATGGCAGGTTCGCAGCCTGGGGAGCTCACCAGCCTCCTCCTCATGCTCCGTTCCTTCTCCTTCTCTCTCTCTCTTTATTTCTAATGTGTCTGTCACTCTCTGCATGTCTTTCTGTCTTCTGCACCTGCTGCCCTTGTCTCTGCAGCTCTGGATTTCTGTCTGTCTCTGCTTCTGTCTGTCTCCCCGCGTCTGTCTGTGTGTGTTTACTGTCCTGATGCTGCATCGTCGAGCGTGAGGGCCCACCAGCACTCGAAGATTAATAGTTTGTTCCAACTTGTCTGTCCCAGTTGTTTCTATCAGCGAGTTGTATTCACCAAAATACTTCCTGGAACAGCTACTTTGTAAAGGCAACGGATGACTTCTAAGTCATCACAAATGGTCAGAGCTTCACATTTCAGTGCATAGAATAGAATAGAATAGATGACAGATAGACAGATACACAGCTATATTTTAGCTTAATATTTATATTTTTACTGCACCAATGGATGGCACTTAATTTCGTTGTCTACCTGATAATGACAATAAAGATTCTATTCTATATCTATAATTTGGTTAGGGTTAGGCATAAAAACAACTTGGTTAAATGGGGAACACACTTACAGGTACCAAAACCACAAATTATTCAGCAGTATGTAACCACAAACTACCAATCACCAAATAAAGTATGAAGCTTGTTTACACAAATCTGTGTTATGGTATCATCAGATTTCTTCTTCAAACTCATAGCCAGTTACTTTGACAGTTGGTAAAAAATAAACACAGCCTTTTATAAGTGTTGTATCAGCTTATAGTTTACATTACAGCTCTGATAGATTAGTTCTGTTTTTAGACAGAAAACAGCCACAGTAAAACCTTTCATTCTGTACAGTCTGTGTTGCTGCTGCACTGAAAAACTCTTTTCAATTGTCCAAACAGTGTCAGAACTGTCACAGTTTAGTCTGAACCATGGCAACAGCAACGTAGCAAAGATAATAACAACACATAATAACTGTATAGCTTCATAACCAAACTCAACCGTGTAGAAGAAACGCTGACATTTCATCAAACTCCGTTCTTTTCGTTTAGATCTGTGTCCAGTGGTCAAAACAACAACAGTGCTTCTAGTTTTTATTACTTACCCAATTTCTTTCTAAAAGTTGTTTCTTAGTGGTTCTCATCTCACCACTTTCTGATGCTTTGGTCCAAAGCCCTGTGGTGCAAGTTTTCCCACCATGGGAGACCAGCAGAGTGACTCACTACTCCCTCTAGGAGTCGGTGTGAATTGTTTACAGTCCTATACATTAGCATCTTTGGCAGAACTTAAGGGCTCTTTATTCTAAATGGTCAACTTCAGGTCATTTAATATCTGAGAGTAGAGGTACAACATATAACCCCTTTAAAGTTAGGGTTACAGAAAAAGCATTAGGGAAACAGACAAGAGACAAAGAGAGAAAATGTGAAAACAAACAGAGCAGGAAATGGGACATGAACCATGGTCTGCACAAACATTGGTGTCCCACCATAACCACAGCAACCATCTCCCTCTAAAGTTTATGCTATTTAATGATGTAACATAGCACATGCCATCAATTCCTGATGTCTAAGAACTTATAGCGCTTACTCCGCATATCGAAATATGATGCTGAAACCAGGTGAGTTAAACACAGACATCGAAGGGTCATGACCAAGCAGCAGCATGGAATGAGTGAGAACCAGCCTGCAAATAACAGTAGTCAAATGACGTCAGCAACAGTTAGGACAATCTACCTAGACAATTTACATTAAACCCTTCATATAAATGAGTCTATTCAGAGTCAGTACACTCAAAAGGTAAATATTAATTCTTCATTATATGTGTATGTAAAACAGAGGTGTTCTTTTGTTTCTCTCTTTAATTTTACTTATTTTTTAAGATATTGCCCATTCCTATATGTTATCAGTTATCTTGTTTGTCAACCAAAACAAATAGCAAACAGTCTGAAAAAAAAAACAAGAGCAGAGGCAGAAATAAGTTTGTGGTAATAAATCTAAATCCTGGATTAAATCATTGACCTATTTCATTCTGACACACATATACCCACATTGTTATCACTATCCCTGTGGGGAAACTCCATTTCCATAACACATTCCCTAGCTCCTTATCATAAGCTGAAGTATCACAACTAAATGCTTATCAGTAACCATAAACCCACATCTTAACCTTCTAAAAGCTGTCTGGAAACATTTTTTTTTTAGTGACAGCAGGTCCTCATGAGCTAATGTGCAGTTGATATGAGGATGTAAAAACCGAATTCATACAGTGACTGTTCAGGGGATCAGACATTGACTTCCATTCATTTTATGGACTTATGCTACAAGTTCAAACATACCTTAACCTCAAATTTAAGGACTTACTTTAAGGCAATATGTCCTGCATGAGGCGATCACCATTCATTCCCAAAATGACATACACATAAAATTTCTAGACAAAACTTGTGACAGTGTAATAACTAGGGTTTGTTTAGGTTCAGGCTCCAAAGAGGTTAGTTAAGATTAGGATAAAGGTTCTGGGAAGGAAAAGATAGTTATACGACTGTTGTATGGCAACAGTTACGTATAGTTATAGTTGGTTTTAGGCACTGAAACAAAGTGCTTGAGGTCTGAAAATGCTTCACGAGAAGGGCTAAAATAACATAGTTAAATGACAAATATTACAAAAGTATACACAGTATTTACCTTAGGCTGAACACAGGATGTGGTCACCTGTGTATAATGCTTGCTGTGTCACCATATTCTTCCCTAACTATCTCTTTTTGAGCCTGAAATACGTTATTATTATTATTATTATAACTCACATACATACTTATGTACATGCATACTACTGTTATCGCTTTATTATAACTTTATCCTGTGATTATTAAACTATATACACACATATAGTGCATATTGTAAGTATTTCTTATTATTATTGTAATATTATAGGATACATAATATTCTATCTAATTTAATCTTATCTATTTAAGAACATGGACGCAAGACCAACATTTCTTTCCTTTTTATATGCACTTAATACATTTGCACATGCAAGTGCAAAAGTACGGAGCCCCGCTAGGGTCACGGTGGGAAATATTTTTACACTGAACTATTGCGTTCCCTCGCAATAGTATTGCGTTCCCACGCAATACCTTTTGCGTTCCCACGCAATAGTATTGCGTTCGAACGCAAAACTATTGCGTTCCCTCGCAATAGTATTGCG
>JAPQRQ010000028.1:26708141-26733734 GCA_037367365.1 Apogon talboti
TCTATTCTATTCTATTCTATTCTATTCTATTCTATGGTCACCAGTGGGGTGTGAGTGTTTTCCTGCTTTTTGGTTCGGCAGGCAGATGCTAACATACGTGCTGCTCTCAGAGACATTCATTCATTTTCCGCACCTCTTACTCCTCATCATCAGAGTCGTACGAACGGATGAAGGTAGGTTACACCCTGAACGCACCACCAGGTCATAGCAGGGCTGCCATATAGAGACAGCCAATGAACCTATTCAGGTGCATGTGGGAGGTAGCAGAAGTGAGCAGAAGAAGGGAGAACATGCAAACTCCACAAAAACTCCTGCCTTGTTGCAACATTGCTAATTACTGCTCCAGCATGATACTAGTACCACGGAGCCTGAGTGAACTGGTCTCGGGGAGTAATGACAGGACCCTGGCTAACGATGTGTTAACCGTACACTCCAGGTTACAGTGACCCACATAAGCCAAGGTCACATTGTCACTTCCAATGCAACTTGCATGGAAAGGTACTAGGTCACATGCTGGCTATCTGTAAAGTTAGGAGGTAATACAAGCCCCAGTTAGCATGGTCACGTCGGAATAAACAAGACTCAGGAGGGTCACGTGTTGAAAATACTGTCATTTTGCTCTGGTCTTGAAATAGGTAAGCAGTTCTTTTCAATCTAGGACACTGTAGGTCAGGCTTTTATGTAAGCACAATGGTAAACTGATGGGATTTTGATGGACATTACAAACACTTTTTCTTTTTTTTTTTAAATGTGTTTGTTATGTGAAATAGACATCAGTCAAAGTGAACTTCTTTCACTGTGCATTCCACAGCAACACAGTTTCTCCTGTCATAATAGGCCTTTCTTTGGATGATTGCATCTTTTTGTGAAATTCAATGCGTTTGTGTGTGTGTGTGAGCAAGAGAGAAAGAAGTCCCATACCTGCTAAACCGGCCCAGCCTCATTCATGTTTCATCACAACACTGAGTTGTAAATTTAGGATGGTTGCATCAAATCTTGGGGAGAAAGACAGAGAAAAGAACATTTCATTCTTGGGACCTTCCTAATCCATTTGACTGCTCTCTTCAACCCCCACCCCACCCTTACCCTACCACACGCATAAAAACACACCACATGGGCGTACTCTTCAGAGCTCGCTGCCCCATCACATCCACATTATTACACAGCAGCTAATCCTGTTTCCCAAATCCCAGTACCTTGGACTCCGCAGAGAAAATCCTATTGGTGCTGCACATTTTTCCGTACGCTTTAGCATACAGGAATCCACTGTCCTCCAGAATGCCTTTGTCTACTTCCAGCCTGCCTTCCCGATGTTTTCTCCTGTAAATCACCCTCCAAAATCCCTCCACTCCATCCATAATCAACAGCGTTTCAAGTTTATTATTGCATGCATTGTTGTGCGGAATATCTCGGGCAGACACAAAAACACACAGACAAAGGGGACACTCACCGTCTTTTTCTGCCTGCCTGCCTGCCAGTCTGTTGTTTTGCTGTAACTAACTCAGTGGTTTATTTATTGCTCTGTTTGTTTATTGATAGAGCCGCAGTTAAGAATTCATGAGACTGTATTCTTTTCTGTGAAACTTGAGTGTTTCATGCAACGAGAACAGAGAGAACGGGCTGTCAGATCATCTCCATTCAATCTGTACGGCTTACTTCATAATTAATTATTGTGACTCGTGTGTGTGTGAGTTTGTGACTATATGCAAACCCGGGATTGGATGTCTATCCAAAGGTGTGACGACTGACAGGTTTTCTCCCATATCTCGATGATTCCTGCTCCACCGATGTAGCGCAGCAGCTGCTTCAGGACTCATGTGCCAAGTATAGATTAAGTTGTCCTTCTGTTTGTGTCTAAATGAGAGTGTGTGATGGATATTTTGTGCTATATGCCTAACTGACTACCTGTAAATGCTTTAGCAGCGTCGTGGGATTTCACTAAGGTTGCATGTTTAGTTGTGCACTCACAATTAACCATCTGTCTCGCAGTGGAAGTCTGCCTGCCGTGGTTGGGGTGTCCAAATTGTGTGTGTGTTGGCATGGAAGAAAGGCTCCCGTGTTCAGAAAGGATAGGTATAAAGATGTGTGGTTAGAAAGCATGTGAGCTGTAATGTGATTGACAACACTAAGAGCTGCTGCGCTGAGGTAGCGTCGACACAGTCAGACCCACACAAGGGCACGTTTATTTGTCCTCCCATTAACCTCCAGTCTGATCCCCCTTGATCCCTTTTCAGTCAGAGGTTGCATTTTATGAAACAGTGCAACAGTTTTTGTCTCATGTGGTTAAATCACAAAAAGACGAAGCACACACACACACACATACACACACACAGATTTTAGCATACTAACATACTGAAAACATTTCATCAACCCCTGCAAGATTAATTAATTGGGTGCATGGCAGCTGCTATGGAGGTACAAAAGCCTTACTGATAACTGGCAGCAAATTGAGAAAGATAAATGGACGTGTGAAGTAAATTGTATAAAGCGGAGTTTGTGTCTCCGTCATTAGATCAAAGCAGCACTTGGTGATGTCAGCTACAATCCAGTCATCGCTACACTTTCTTTTTTTTTTTTTTTTTTTTTTTGGCGTAAATTTATCACACATGAAAGGAGGATACAGTGGTTAGAGAAAATTGTGTGGGTTTGTATACAAGAGGGAAGGATTTTTTTTTGGTGTTTCTCCCCCATTCGTCAGCGCTACCGTTCCACGACTCTCTTCTCGCACTTGTCACAATATTTATACGATCATGAACTACGTGAGACGCAGTAAAAGCCGCTTTGCACTCGTTGTTGATGAGCTTGTCTCAGAAGGGTAAACATTCCATAACGGAGCCTCATTCTGAATATAAGTGTGTCTTTTAAGTGGCGCGCGTCTGATCAGATGTTTCAGACAAAGCTATTTGTTCTCTCAGGCTTGGCAGATGTGTAGCATGCAACTATGGCAGGGTTTACGATGATGAAAAACACTTTGCAACATGCATGATTACCACCCGTTCAACCGGTGTGAACCTCGGTAATCGTGTGATCCGTCGGCTAATGTGCAGCATGTGCAGGAGCCATGTGTAAAACGCCAACGGGAGCGCACGCTCATGTGCCTGTGAGCATCTGCACTAATGCTGAAGAGTTTCTGGCTTCCCGTCTACAAGGTCAATCTGTTCATTTACAGCGTCTCTAGAAAATGTGCTTAAACATTAATCACTCAGAATTTTAACAGCAGTTCAAAGTTCTCTGGTGTTGAGGAATAAGTAGAGGCACTCAGACACATTAAAACTCATCACTAATGCAGGGGATTATACATTTTTAGCAGAAAGTAATTGTGACTGTCTTTTATTGTTGCATGAAAGTGGAAATAATCACTGATTTATAGACCTTTTATATATTGAAGCTGAGTGGTTTTACATCTTCCAGAACTATATTAGATTTTCTCAGCAGATTATGACAAAATAGTTTCAGATGTATTGTGTTTCTGTTCACTTCATACACCCATAAAGGCAAAGTTCATTCACTTTTTTAGCTTTTCTTTAGATGAATCAGTAACTGAATAATTAATAGTGAATTCCGAAAAGCAGACCTGTCATTTGACTCAATCCCAACATGACTACATTGCCAAAGGTTCTTGAAAATGCACTTGGATGTTAGCACTGATATTTGATAAGCATCTTACATGAACTGTGAAAAATAAAAGTACATGATGTATGTAGGACCTTTAGTTCTGGGCTACTATTCAATATAGTTCTTTAAAACTGTTTGGTTTGTCAACGTCATTGCCTGAATGTCTGGAGCTGTAGCCCTAAATCTTTCTTTCCTTCTTTCTTTTTTGTTTCTTAAAAAAACCAAAAGCAATCATAATAATAAACACATCACATCTATTCATCTGCCCTTGAAAAGAATATTATATCCTCAGTCATAAATGTATGTACATTTTGGGTCCTTGTTGACGTGTGGTGTTGGCTAGTCGATTCAAGGTAAGACTCCAACACTGTGGATAAAAGAAAAATCATTTTACCTCAGTAATTCTCAAACTCACAATCCACACATGCTTTTATGAAAAGCATTTCTTTGTTACTATCAATGTTTTCTTTTATTCCTGCTGCTCAAAGTTAAAACCATCACTGAGTTGAATGACAATGCAGATTGTGCTCATTTGTAGTGAGAGAGCATCTTTTGCTGGAACCTGAAACTGGAACCTTTTGCTGGAGTGCAGCGCCTCACATCACATATTCACTTCACTCTGAAATAACATGGAAATGGTGCCGATATTGGGTGAAAATCGAAACACTTCTGCATTTGGCTGAGCCATCAGTGTTTCAAGATCCCAACTACGCCTCTGGGTGTGTTGATGGTGAAAGAGGCTGGAGACACAGCTGAACACCATTTGCAGGGACCAAATTACTCATAAACACAGCCAGAATAGCTGAAGGAAAGACTTCATCAAAAAAAAAGAAAAAAGACTGGAAAAACAATGTAGCATCTATGAAGTCAAGCCAATTAATATAGACTTTTTGAAGCCATGGCATTCTCAAAACTGAAATGGCCCCAGCGCTAACCCTGCCACATTTTTCCACAATAAATCCTCTCAGTATCATTGGTCTGAGTTGTTTTCTAACTCTGGTGATATTTCCTATAAATTAATAAGTGCTTGTTTTTCATTTTTTGGACCAAAGTAGGTCAAAATCATTGACATCATTCTGTTAAAATCCATAACATCCAAACTGAAAACCAGGCTCACTGTTTGAAGTCGTAGCGCTTGTATTCACGCAGATCAGATTTGTTCCTGTTTTGACAGACAAAACCTCATGTTTGCTGTGTTCAATGTAAAGACTTATATTCCTGGGGAATGCAGGTTTGATGCGATCTTTGTTTCATGTCTCCCCTGCCCATTTTCCCTGTCACTCTAACCCCATGCTGTCTAGTATTAAAGTAAGACATCTTAAAATAGACCTTTTTTTTTCTTGTCAACTGAAATCAGTTCAGTATCCCTGCTGCATGTTAATCTGCTCAGCCTCTACTCTATTTGTGTGGTGTGATTTATATTGAAGATCTTTTTTTTTTTTTTGAAAAGAAAAAAAAATGTTTGCACAGAGAAGTCAAATAGGAGTCACAGCCCCATGTTTTATTCATGGTAGCTCATCTGTACGGCCGTGTTTTTACTTGTATGGCTGTTGTTTTCAGAGAGCATGTCCATGCCAATCAGTTCCCCGTCCTTCACCATCTGCCAATGGTGTGATTGGAGGACAGTCAGGTGGTCCTCCGGGAGCAGGGGCCCTCTTCTGGGCTCCGGGCCTGCCTCGGAGGCTCCCTAACCAGACAGCACCACCAGACACCCTCCTCGGGCAACTGCCTGACCCATAACACCCAGGGGCTGATCAGACACCAAGCTCACAGAGGACTTTCATTAACCTCCTGCAGTTTTCCTGGAGTGAATGTTATCAATTCTAACTTTTCAGAACCCTTAAAAATTCAACACAGCACATTTTTATTCAGTCTTTGTAAATGAACCTATTTAAAGCAATTTTATGTAACATGTCTACGCTGGTCCAGACGTCATACTGATGTCTTTTACATCATTATTCGCAAATCTCTGCCGTGAAAAGACACCGTAAAGACTATTTAAAATCGCTGTAGATGATGTCCTTCAATAGACGGGTCCAAACATGTCACAGCTGATGCAGGAAATCCAATGAAATCTCAGCAAACATCATAGGCATCAGCATTCTGTTGATATGCAACAAATAACTAACAGTTACTGTGTGATGTGCTTGAACCAAGTATAAAATATGATTTTTGGGCCATTATGTCTTCATTCATTCTAAGTTTCATAATGCCATAGGGACCCTGTATGTAATCATCACAGAACATACATTTTTACATACACAGCACTGAATGTTTAAACCAAAGAGTAACTTAAAGTGGAAGGTTTTTGCATCAATCAATTTTTAATCAATTTTAATGTTTTTATTAATGCATTTATCATACATCTTAAAGAATTTTAAAGGCTCTATAAACTTCAATAATTATGAATTGATGGCAAACCCATATATATATATATATACTGTAATAAACATCTTATTAAATAAACATGCCAGTATACATTAAACCATCTATTTACATTACATTGTATATATATATATATATATATATATATATATTGTTAAAATTCAGAGAAATTTGAAATAGAAAGAAGTCACACCCTGTCACAATAAGACTGAACTTCACATGTTGGTTTTATTTAAAGTGATGGCCTGTTTTAGAGGTGCGTCAGTTTCCAGTTTTTCTGGTCTGGTCCAGTTTAGAAGATTAAACTAGTTTGATTTATCCAAGGTGAACCAACATGTCACTGGTGCAGACAAATTAACAAATATCCTGTGCCGATGGCGTCTCAGCGCTAATCCTCCTACTTTCACATCAGAACAATAACTGTATTTACAGCTGAGTCAAAGCCAGTGACATGAAAGAGGATCACATTTCAGCAGTGGGAAGGGGAAGATGCACATGATGCGTGTTTTATTTATTGACTAAAAAGTTCATGTGCTTTTTAGGGTTTGACATGAGAAGAGAAATGAGAGACTAAAACCGAGCTAATATACATGTCAGCATGTCCAATTCGAAGCTGACAAAAGAGATGAAGCAAAAATGAAGACTGCGTTAACATGTTAACACCGCAGGAAAACACTCACATCAAACCTGATTATGGTGCTTTATTCTCACATTACCTGTCCAGTTTCTACAACACCGTAGACAGTCCTGCTTCTTCTCATTATTTAGTGTTTATTGGCGAATGGCAAACCAGCCTAGCAATGCATTACCGCCACCAAGGCCTCACCAAGGTCATAGCCAACCAGTCTGAAAAAAATTTACCCCATCACAACCCTGCCCTGTTCCCTGTGGTCACCAGTGCCGTAACATGGCATTTACTAGCTTTGACTGTTACTTACTACTATTTCAGTAGAAGGACAGTGACTAAATTGAAGGTGAATCAAAGTTTAACCCATTATCTCATCGGCCAACATCATTTCTGTATGAATTACTTCAGCGTTGATGGTGAAAATAACATCTACCATGATCCCTTGCTGCTTCTGCACCCACCCTTTTCATATTGTTTAGATTTTAGTACAGAAAATGCATACAGTACTGAACAGGAGAGAGAGAGAGAGAGAGAGAGAGCGCACCAGAGCACTAGAAGATTTTATGAAGTGTGCAGGATTTTTTTTTTTGCCAATAAAAGATGTTCTCATGTTCCATAACTGTGATAATAAATCCAGTGAAGAAAAATTTAATGCTGCATAAAGTCATATTGTCCCACAATTACCTGGAACGAATGTCATATTAGATAAATGATAATACACTGTAAATTCATTATGTTAGGTGAGATATACTGCCTGTATTATATATTAGAATATGAGATTACCGAAGTGAGCAGCGAAGTTGAAGCCAATATGAACCTAGTGTGTGTGTGTGTGTGTAAATGTGTGTGTTCAATTTGGAGGTGCTGCACAGGTTTCTTCTTACCATAATCTCTATTTCGTGTGTGTCTGTGTGCATTTTTATACGAGTGTGAGACTGTCTTCTCTTTACTATCTCCTCCAGCCAGGGAGACACTTAACATCTGGAGAGGGACCCAGGTACTGTGCGATAAAAGCCTCCAAGGGAAGAAAGCAAGACAGAGAGAGAGTGAACACAAGGTGTACAAGTGTGTCTGCAAATTGCAAAGTGGAGGTTGTGTGGCCGTGTATTTGGGGGAGGGGTAAATCTGCGCTGAAATACAGATATAGGTACGGGAGGAGGGCAAACGGAGGAGAGGTGCAAAAGGGAGGCATATTGCTGTGAGTGGTTTGTTGGAACCGAACCTGTAACCTCCAGTTGCTGTCAGCGCATTAAATGGATGAGGGCCAGCAGGCATGTAAATGGATGGACAAGATGAAAGGCAGAGATGAAGGGGTGAAATGAAAGAAGAGGAAGAAGGAGAGGAGAAGGTGAGCAGGAGACAGCCAAGAACAGCTGGGGAAAATGGGAGGGGATGAAGAGAGCGTAGATGACCCCTGGGGAGACTCATCTCCCGCATCAATTATGGAGGAGAGAGAGAGATAGAGAGAGACAGAGTAGAGCAAGAAAACACTCTCACAGCTGGAAAATGGCTCAACAAATGCACCGGTCATGTTCATATAACCCACTTCATACAGACGCAAACTCACTCTGACCAAACTCAGCCCAGGATTAAAGTCAATCTTAGAAACTCCTAGAATGACTCATACATGTGAAGTGTTGAAAGAAATGGAAGAGGTCTGATCCTGATGAACGCGTTGAAGTGTTTTTTAAGGTCTGCACATGACCGTGCCGTGACAATAAAGGCATTTTAATGCTTAAAGAGAGTGGGTTGGAGTTTTTTCTCCCTGTTTGTTGTCTACTATATGAATCCCTTTTCCAAAGAGCACCTGAGTCCTACAAGCATTCCTTCCCATGATTTTTGACATTTTTAGGTCTGATGCTATGTCGAAGATGTGGCATAGATAGATATTCATTTACAGCCACGACTGGACATGTGTCACTGTGGATGTTTGTGACCACTAGAGGGAGCAGTGAGTCTGCTGGTCTCCCATGGCACTGAAAACTGAGCATGAGAACCAAGAAGAAACAACCTCCACAGTCCTAGAAAATGACAGAAGCATTACCATTATTTTACAACTGGGCACAGCTCAAAATTAGACGAATGGAGTTTGATGCTGAAATCAGTGTTTCTTATGAAGTTGATGAAAGTATAAAATTATTGTTATGTTGTAATCTTTTCTAAGCACACTTCAGACTAAACTGTGACAGTTCTGACTTTGTTTGGACGGTTCCAAACAGATCTTTAGTGCAGCTATTGACAACACAAACTGTACAGGAAACAGGGTGATCTGTGGTGTGACAACCCCTTTTCTCCATCCTCCTGCTTGCTCTCCCGGCCTCCTTCTCCTCCTCTTTGTAGGTCACCAATCAGATGGCTTGGTTTCTCCTTGTGGTACCTTTCAAGTTCAACCGCCTCTAGCCTCTTTAACTGCACCAGCATCTCCCTCCTTTCCTTTGTTCATATTTTGTAGGTTTACATCCATCACTTTCACCCATTCATACACACACCACACTGTTGGTAATACTGATTATCTATAGGCCTTACCTTATTATTAATCTGATTAATATTATTTGGGCACAATTGTATAAATAAATAATATTTGTGTAGTGGAATCCTCCTGTGCTTATGTGTTCGATAAGGCAGTGGTTTTACTTTAGTGGCTGTTTTCTGGTTAAAAACATAGCTAAGCTAACAGAAGTATATGTAAACTATCAGCTGGCATAGCAGATGCCACGAGGAAAGCATTATTTTGAATGGCTGAGTTTTGGCAAAAAAAATTGATAACATAATACAGATGTGTGTAAATGAATGTGTGGAGAAGTTCAGTCATTCACTGGTGGTTTTGGTAGATGTGAGTCCACCAATACTACATACAGTATAACCTGTTTAAAGCTTCAATACACATAAATAATATCACTTGGTGCACTGTAACACTTCTGCACATCTTCTGGAATAGTTTACAGGTTGTGGCAGTAAAAAAGGTGAGGTGTTTTCCAAGAGGTAGGAAAACACCTGACTGACATCTGTGACATGTTTAGATGCAACTCTATTGTTGTATTCCATGACTTACCACAGAAGCAACATGGCAGCTGCTATATCTGTGATATTTTGCTTCACAACAGCCCTATGTTATCTTTATTCATTTATAGTGTTTTGATTTGGACAAAGAGGAGAAGAAGGACAAAGGAAGGTGTGCCCTTTCAATTTCTGGTGTAGAAACAATTGCAATCCCATGTTGTAAAAATATATCATGTTTTATATATAATATATGATAAAAAAAATCCAGAGAAACGAAAAGAAAAAAATAGCTTGAAAATAAAATTATACATTGCCTGTCACACCTGACATGCCTGTCACGTGGCGTGACGCCAAATGAAGTTGTCATTTGCAGTCCAGCTTTTAGCATAAATATGTAACACTGATGTCATGGCTGATGTGACTCCTCTTAGTCAGCTCTGACCTGTCACTGGGAATGAGGCTGTTTAGCACAGCAGTAAACATGCATTAATGGTAGCTCCCATTCAGAAATAATGTTTAAAGCCTGCAATCACTGCTGGCAATAAAAAGCTTTTAAAGAACATGTGTGTGAAGGATGGGAGGAGCTCTATGGTGAAATTGAAGTGTGTGTGTGCATGTCCCTATAACACGCCTCAGCTTGTGTCTATGTGTGTTTCCATTCATTTCACCTTTGGAGATGAACTGTCAGCAGCTCCTCGGCTCTCCCTCTCGCCGCACAGCTTCAGCTATGCACAGTCTTTGCTGGGGTCAATACGAAATGTCAAGTGTGACGGATGCTCCTTTCAAGAGATGTGCAACCCTTGACCCTTCGCGTAACGAGGCCAGGTCAGCAAGGAACCCAAATAACATTAAAAGTCCATCTAGTGTGGGTGTAAATGCTTCTCATTATAGAACAATTGGTTTCTTGGTCCAATAATCACAAATGGGGATCAGTACACAGATTTGGGCAATTCATCAAGTCTTCTTCTCTCATGCATATTAAGGAAGAATCAGATGGAGGCTATCACTCCATTCATATTCATGCAGCGAGATTGAGAAATACTGGGAGGTGGTCATTTGAATTTCAATAACACGTCAGCCGATTTAGAATAGGGAATTAGAATTCCACATGAAACCTTTTCCTATAACCTCATTTGACAGTTCATCCAGATCCCAAAGAATACATTTGCACCCGTCCACTGGCGCCATCAGTGACCTGTCACAAACACAGCCTGATCCCTCACCTTTTAACCACCAACTTTGGGATCATTCATCAGTTCGAGGATGATTAATCTGTGCGTGTGTGTGCGTGCGTGCGTGTCTTGGAGGGAGGAAGAGGAGAGATGGTCTAATCTGGCGTACTGTATGAATTTCCATCTGGAGTGACAGGAAATCAATGCGGAAGTGCAGCCATTTGTGCTCCAAACCTGCATTGAGCTAAAGTATAATCACCTCTGCACTGACCTTCAGGGATTGTGCGAATACACCCACACACATGTACAGTACACTCAGGCAAACACACACACACAGCTTCCATACTGTACGCACACTCACAAACGCACACAGCAGCTGGCGGATATAGTGTACACACATATGTTGGGCTGTCAGTCACAAACACGCACACAAACACACATACAAAACTCATATTATTCAGCTACTCTCGCTCACATACAGAAATCCACATAATGTTGGTTTAAGTCTCCTTGGGGGCAACTGCATTGACTTTTATGTTCGCTCTCTGGAGGCGTAACCAGAGCATGTGTGGAAAAATCCTTAAGGAGAAATAGAATAAGAAAATACGGTGACAAATAATTTACTAAGGCTGGCGCTGGCTCATAAACCACACAGATACACCAAAGAGCTTCTCACAAAATTCCACACATTTTAACTTTTGTAACCAATTATTAGTCCAAAACTACAGAAAAGCCTGGTGCTATTAATAGGATACAAGCATTGCTGTGAAATTTAGGGGAAGGGATTTATTTATTTATTTATTTATTTTACATATCTTCATTATCATGGATCATGTGTAAAATGGGTGCGAGTCATCACTAATTCATTTGAATAACAATACTGTCTCACTTACAAATAAAAATAATGTCTAATAAAAGCTACAGAGCACAAATGAAAAGAGAATTGTTTTTCTGACCACAGTCAGCGAACGCAACATTAATAACTAGCTTAATTTTCTTGTGTGAAAAATTTAATATTTTTTTTCTGATTGAATATATTTCCTATCAACAATAAAGAACACTACTACTATTATTATTGAAGTAAACAACACCTTCATTTCTCTCCAGTCCTTTGTGCTGCTGAAAATTTCACAGCAGGCAGCAGCCTTTACTTTTCATCTGTTTTCTTATTAATATTCTTAATAACGGGAATAATGTAAAAGTTAAATCAAATGGTTTATAAATATGTGTCTGTTGTTCTGACCATGAAAGCATGAAAAAAAGTATGTTAAAAGACCATTTTATAATTCACACACTGCATATCAGTGCATCAAACAAGGATATTTGTCTGCGCAAAGACGTTAGAGTCAAAAGAGATGGTGGATTATTACCCATCACACATACTTGAGCTAAGATTTTAGCTTAATGTGGGTTTTGTTCTGCGTGACACAATGTTTTACCTCACACTAAATACAGCTGCAAAAAAAACCCCAAAAAGAACAAATTGAAGCCTCAAGTTTTGTTCCCAATTAGACAAACCGTTCCCAATGAGCTGGTATGAAATCCAATGTGTCCTTCAGTGAAATGAAAGAAAATCCGACAATCCCACTCAAACACACACACAGAAAAAAAACACACAGACACACACAGCAATCCCTCTGGAGGGCTGACTGATCTCTCCAGCCCCTGGAGAAGAGGTGGCCTGAGCACCAGCTGAGACCCCACTGATTATAGTCCAGAGATACAGCAGGGGACCGTCACATGTATGAGTGTGTGTGTGTGTGTGTGTGTGTGTGTATGTGTGTGAATGCATAGAAGTTACTGATATCTGGCAGCTGTGTCCTATAGCTGCAAGGTTTAAGTGACAGGTTGGTGGTTGAGATGATAGGCAGAAGGAGGAGAGAGATGAGAGATTTGATAGCAGGGTGGAGGCGGGTGGAGGGAAAAAAAATGTAAGATGATGCAACACTGGTGGGGGAAGGTGAACTAGAAACAATAGATGCAGATACAGTCTGTGTATATATCTTGTATCTCTGTATATAATGTTGGTATGATACTGCATATGCCCATTTTTATCAGTATTATTCTACACGATCTTTACATTTACATGGACGTGTTACAGAGGAAAGAGAAAGAAAATGAAAAGATAAACTAAAGCCCATGTTAATAAAATGTGGTCTCCAATATTAATGGGAATTGATAAGATTTTACTTAAACCTTTGGGATATGCTGCTTCTTACATTCCTCAAATCTCCTTGTAACAGCCATTTTAATTCCACTAGTCATTTTTATAACCACGCATTAATGATTCAAGTGCATTAAGAAAATTAAAAGATTCATTAAAACCATGTTAATAAAATGAGGTTCCAAGTGCTGATGGGCATTAATGTGATTTAACTGACACCATTGCCACTGATTCTGCTTATCAGTTTTCATATTGATTCTCAATCTGTGTGGAAAAATGTAGGTCTGCAGAGATCATAGATAAAAGTATGACATCATCTAATGTTATTTTAACATCGAATTGTTCTTCTCGGTAAAGGATGCACTGCTCATTTGGAGTTTGAGCAGATGTTTTCAGCGTATCACTGGTGCGTCGTCACTTTGAACACATTAAACCAGCACTTTCGTCATCGTTCATTGTCAAACTGAGCCATGCTTTGGACCATTTCCTCCTTTTTGTTATGGCACCTTTTTTTGTTGTTGTGCAACTTCCAGAAAAATGCAATGTGACAGCATCAATAAAAGGAAACGATAAGCTAGCAGACAGTACAATTGTGGTGGATTGGATGACTTGGAAGCGCTTTTCAGTTGTAGTTTGGAGGGACAACATGGAATGACCCGCCTCCTCTTGTTGTATATCAATGTCTTCTTTGGATGGAAAATGTTGATGGTAAACTTTTAGTCCTACTTCTTACTTTAATATCTGGAAAATGTATTTATGCAGCTTAATCAACAGGTTAATTAAAGCCAGGGTTATGATGCTTCTGCTAGTGTGTGTATATGTATTTGTGTTGCCTGCTGGTGTGGATGTGTGTACTCTATCAGCTGCTCCTGTGTAAACCAGATGGCCTCTGCTTTACCTTTTTCTCGTCACCCATCATATGACTGTGCCTCGAGCTAATCTGTACATTTTTTATGTGTCTTGTGTGTGGTCTCAATTAAATATGAAGAGGCAACAGCAGCAGTGTGTGTGTGTGTGTGTGTGTGTGTGTGTGTGTGTGTGTGTGTGTGTGTGTTTCACCGTGGCCTGCTCAACGTCAGCCCGCAAACGCTACAGGTGAGCTTGCATATGCGATGGAAAAATAGCAGCCGATTTATTTTTAGCACACGCTGCCTCATTATGTGTTAAAGCCTCAAAGTGGAATCAAAACTGCTCACATAAACCAGGTGTTCACAGAGGTTAATAAATAACATAAGAGGAAACTACGTGTAAGTCAGCCGCCATCTGTTTTCTCTGTGAAACAACAATTACAACATGTTCAAAGTGAAAAACCCAGTTTACTCAAGTGATCATGAAAATGTTGAAATAATTCATACGTATTAAACATGAAAAATCACTATTATGCACCGTGTTGTTTCACTCTATTTCTTCTTTCTATTCCAATAAGTAGTTTCAACACTTATTTTCAGCTTTCCCCCCCATAGTTACAGCGCACATAATTTTTTAATACAGGCTAAAGTTTTTGCTCGTCTCCCGATATGAAGAGTTACTGGATTGAAGCTGAATTATGAATCAGAATTTATTTATTTTATTTCGCGAGGATTTATAATTTATCAGTGCTTCTGGATTCACTGCTGATTAACTTCGCCAACACAGAAACAGAAGAAGTTTGTCCAGATGGGGAGTTGGTCATCCCGTGGCTCAGTGGTAAAGGATGAGTGAGGAGGAGGAGGGGGGGGGGTTAATGGCTTCGACTCAGGCAGCGGCAATTAGCCAAGCTCTCCACAAAGCCACGAAGGCTCAGCTGCAAAAGGTAAATTAATTGGATGGACATTATGACAAGGAATCAATTAGTTCAGTCTGGGAGCTGCTCAAAACAAGGCTGAGCTGAGTTTTTTCAGTTTTTATGCTATTTTGCAAATGCAGACTCCACTGGCAGTTTACAAGTGATATTGAGATGAGATGGCTTGTCTTAAGTGTTTACTGGAGTGCTAGTTGTATGCTGAACATCTCCGGGACTAATTTCACTCCACACACTACAAATCATCTGCAGCAGTTCAGTGCACAAAGGGAGAACCTGTTCATAGTGATCACCGTTACAATGATTAATTGCTCACATGCATCAGAAAAACCTGGGACAGAATCATTACAGTGTTCATGTGGGACTTGAG
Source organism: Apogon talboti (assembly GCA_037367365.1). Taxonomy (NCBI): domain Eukaryota; kingdom Metazoa; phylum Chordata; class Actinopteri; order Kurtiformes; family Apogonidae; genus Apogon; species Apogon talboti. The sequence continues at coordinate 26,723,256 of JAPQRQ010000028.1, forward strand.
GATGATGCTCCTGCTCATTGAAATGAATTCTCTCAAAAAATTCTTGAAAAAAAAAAAATAAAACTCCTCTTGAAAGTGATGACAAACTGCCAAAAATGAACCAAGGAGTCTTACCAGTGAAACTTGGTGTTCCTCAGGCTACTTTTGTGAAGTGTACTCCAGTACTCAGTCATTGCTACTGGTGACGGAGACAGAAAACTAGCCACATAATGTGCATTGAGTGGGTCCTTGGTGAGGGGAAAAACACAGAGAAACTGGCAGCAGGGGTGCAATATGTCAGCTTTGAGATAATGGGAATTTGTCAGTAACAGTAACAGTATTAAACAGTTTACAGATGGTGGCCGAAATGCAATGTTTGGTTCTAATTATCATTTGCTCATAGAGATATAGAGACCCACATGATTATCACTGTAATTCACTTTCCTCTGTATTTAGATGACACATAGAGAAGAAGAATGACAACACCCAGTAGATATCAAACATTAACAACACCTCTCATGTTAAATATACATATTTTAGCTACACTTTTACTTAAATGGAGGTAATGCATCAGCATACATTTGTTTTTACCTTTGTCAGAACCCAGTGATGAACTGATATAATCCACATTTGGTGTCTTGAGGATGTCTGTGTGAGGACAGTGTGGGTGTGTGTTTGTGTGTTTGTGTGTGTGTGTGTGTGTGTGTGTGTGTTTATGTCATAGGTGACCTTGACAAACCAACAGGCTATAAGTCACAGCTGTGAGCTGATGGATTGAACACAGCTCGTCATCTCAGCTGATGTGAAAGCAGAGGACACGGAGCCAGTTCAGAAACGGACACACACACACGAACACACTCATAATCAAACACAACCACAAACCACCATACGATGCTAAATATACATCACAGCAAAAGTATAAGACGACAGCCGTCAGTCATCATGGCACTTCTTTAATGCTTCTGTCACTCATTACCATCACCAATGACAGCTAATGCTGAATTATGACAAATCTGCCATTTATGTACATACACAGTGGATCTGAAATCCATAGATGTCAAGTGTAGAATAATTTGGGACCACGCGAAGGCTACGTAACTTCTATGGTCTAATTTATTCAACTGAAAATCTTGCTTCCACTTGAACAGTACTTTGTTGTAATGCTGCCTAATTTCCAGTTTTAAAGGTGGGTGTGCACTGTTCGATTTTTGACTTACGTCCTCAAGCTGTCTGTCTATAATTAGCATCCCAAATTGGCCTCTTTTCTCCAGACATGACCAGATCCACACTCAACCCAGTCACCAGAACAGATGTTGCCATTGTATGTCTCTGTCAACCACAATATACTTTCTACATCTGTGAAGTAAAAATATGTTTCATATTAATATTCCTTGGTATGTGTATGTCTGTTATAGTGTCTCAACTGATCATAGCTTTTCATCAGTTTTTGTCATGTATGATATTCATATGTATCTACTTCATATTTTTTATGACTACGTTTTGGTACAGACAGAGGTTTGGTTTGGATAGAGCTTGGTTTGATACAGAAAAAAGTCTTCAAACATGTTTGAAAAAATTTGTCATGTTATTTAATATTTAAACCAAATCACAATCTTTGACTAAATCAAACCAAAGTACTTGCATTACCTAAACTAAAAACCATGGACCGGATTAGACCCTTTGGACGGCCAGTTTTGGGCTGCGGGCCGTATGTTTGACACCCCTGTACTAGATTCTATAAAGCCTCTTTCCACCTCAGCCACTGCCTCCAAAAAAGTAATGGAGCAGGTAAAACACTAAACACCGATATATAATGCAATTTATAATGGTATACCATTTTTTTTTTCCAGCTAATGGGTTTCCACTCGTCCCTCCCGTTCCTGTTCTTTGGATTGTTTTCCATTTTCATAAATACCACTATTATTACCACTGTACATTTATCATGCAACTACTATGATGAATAGTATCCTGTCCTGATCAATTAGACTCCAGAATACTCCTACACTGCTTAAAGAAATTTTCCGCATAGGCAAGTACAGTATAAACCCACACTGAGCAACACCTTAAAGGCTTCTATGAAAGTGCAGTTATCTCCGTGACGCTGACAGCATTAAAATGAAGGCGGCTGACATCTTCATCCTAACTGATGCAGCTCGGCAATCGGCTGGCACAGCTGGTAGCCGGTGTAATGTTTTTGTGACACTTCTACCTGCTTGTAAGTATCGTTTCAAAGTAAAACCAACAGCTTAAAACATAAAACATATCTTTGTTCTGTTTCAGAGAAGCTCTTGTCTCATACTGTGAAACTTATAAGATTCACTCCTTTGTCTGTGAATAATTGTAGTTGAGGCTTCCCTTTAAGTCACAGTCAAATCCTGTTATCTGCAGCTCTGTGGGCCGGTCGTTTGTACCAAAGGTGTAATACAAACAGAGCCATTACTATTATTTATTGACTGACAGAAAACTCAGTAATGACTTGTGAATGAGTCTCTGTGATAAAGTCCACGCCTGCTATAAACTGCTTCGCTAGCTTCTTTTCAGTACTTCTGCAAGATTTTCTAAAAACTATTCTTCAGGAAAAGCAAGAGAATACTTTCACCAGCCACATCTGTGGTTCAGTAAGATATCCCTTTTTTTTTTTTTCATATCAGAGCTGCAGCTTAGGTCGACAGCCACCACTACACACACATCTCCGACTGCGTACACACTGAATGCCAGGCCGATACCACAGAGAGGCTGTAAAGTGTGAAGATATGGGAGGTGGCTCATCTCACACACAGGAACTGCTTACACAGGCGTGCATTTCAAAAGGACTGTTATATATATACACGGCATGTCTGGGGAAAAGAGTTTAGAAATTCATGTCCTGGAAAAGAACTTAAAAATTGATCGCCGTTTTTTATGATATATGACGCAAACTAAAACTGTCCCATATGCACATATACTTTAAAAGATGTAAAAGGATAAAATTATGAGTGTGTCGTCTTTTAAGGTATTCATAATTCACTATATAGAGACGTTCAAATAGTTTTCTAGCATGTCATTTTTAGCTTTCCCGCAATAAATCGAAGCCATGAAACGTTCCTCGAGCCCAGGAAGAGAAAGACGGCTGTTAGATCTGCATCGCATCCACATCATAACGTTGTTTGCACTTGTACTTCACCCGTCGTTTGCATCTGCTCACCTCGACATTCTTAGAGGAAAATAACTTCCGATGGCCTTTCCACTGCTCTTCATACATTAAAAGTAAGTGCAGTCTTGTGGGCGTGTTTCAGCACATCCTCGGCCCTAAGTCCGAGATTGACTCTACTCGACTGTGTCGGAGCCAAAGATGTTACACAAGCATCCGATCTTCCCACGTACTGTAATATTTTCCCCGCTGCTGTTTTAATACACACAGAACTGGTGAACTTGTTGTCTCCTCCATCGCTCTAATTCTGTTTAACCCGTAAAAACCCAAATATGACCAAAACCATTTACTGATCTAAAATGTTTATTACTATTGAAATAAACTGTTGTAATTATTGGTGTGTAAATAATGTAGTTTGTAATCTTTTCATGGTTATCAAATATGACCCATTTAGACGTTCAGAGGCTCCGTAGTTACCATGGAAACACCATCATCTTCTACAACATTGATTCACCAGTAAAACCCATTAAGTTTGATCAATGACAGTGGATGGACACACTTGATTTATGTTCAGTTTATGATAGATTTGACTGAAAAAAATCACATTTTTCCTTAAGTTTTCTCTGTTGTTGATGTAATAACCCTTGATGATGATTAAAGTACATGATCAGTAAATTATATATGGGAAAATACCAGATTTTCAGTGAAAAAATGCTAAATATAGAGGCTAATATTATGATATATGGTGATAAATGGCTTAAAATAGGTTAAATAGAGAGAAAAAATCATGTGGGAACTGCCACAAAAGTAGCACTGTGTCTTTATGGGTTAAATGTCTGCAACTGAGAGTACATTTACACTAATGTGAGGAAATAAAACAACATATTTCAGTCTTTACTAATGATGATTTATTTTTCCATAGGAGCAAATATAATAATGTTGTCAGAATGTTATTTTTCTGATTCAGGGTATCTCTGGCCGGATTAGAACTGGATGAACAGGCTTTGAAATCCACCTCCAGACCTTTATACAGCGAAGTGTCAGTGTCTAGCGTATCCGTTCATCTCCATGCCAAGAATGTCTTTTTCTGGTCGGTGTCTCAGATAGAAATGCGTAAGGCTGGGTGATATACTGTGAGCAGAGAGAAATGATATTCACACCAAGCATTTTCATTTTCTCCATCTGATAGAGACGACGTCTGAATCAGACAAACCAGACAACCTTGTCAGACAACAAGCTATCGGATGGTTTCTATTGTCAGACTTCTGAAACGGTGCGAGACTTGTACAACAAAAGACATGAAGTGTTTAAGTCAGGAAAGTTTTATTTAAATGTGGTGATATTTGGATGATCGTATATAGTCTAACTGCTGCACGGAGAAACAAGCCCACAAATCAGGTTTTCCCTTTCTGTGAGTCCTTCTTTTGAGTGTATAGCTGAGAAAAGTGCGATAAGTCTCACCAGGAAATATGTGACTTCTTCACTTTTCTGTCCAACAAGCCCAGACAATCTCCTCCTGACAACAGCTATCAGCAACAATCAGGCGCCATGTCTTTCAGTTAAAGTACCGGATGAATGACCAGCATTCGAGATGGATGGGCGATGCTTATCTTTGGAGTTTTCTACGGTGTTTTCTTCTCAAAATGCAGGTGATTTTTACAGTCATTATGCATTAATACAAGTGGGATTCTTTCATGACATGTTTTTTTTTTTTGTTAAAATGGCTTTTCATTGTTGGCTTTTATGCCCAAATCAAAACTAGGATGACAGAACATAATTTTCTTTCTTGTTAGTTTTATCCTCACTTGCCAAAAAATGTCACCTTTCCCTTTCAGCGTATTGTAATTCAAGTGGTCTGAGAGGACAACACACTGCACCTGCCACATCCTAGTGGTTTCGCCGTAGAAAAACTCCCCCATGACACAGATTTTGTCTATTCACAGGTGTTTTCAGACAGTTGGTGGGGGGGGGTGTTAGATATGTGAATGAAAGCTGTAATTACAGATCGCTGGTCAAGTTATGTCTGACCTGGGTTTAGTGTTTCTGCTGCTCTGGTCTGTGTCTCAGCACAGAAGCTTGGAAAAGTGGATTCACTTTTCCATTACAGCTTGAAACAATGTCAGGTCATCTATTTTTAAATTTGCAGAGGTGTGTATTCTCAAATTCTGGAATTTTTTTCTCCCCGATTTCAGCTCCTGCAGCTCTATGGTTTATCACTCCACCAATGTAAATCATCACTACCAGGTATGCTTCCAATGCAATTCTTTAACCCACATACGTGAATAGATAATGTTCCCATTAAAGGTATAGTAATGAACAAAAATTTAAATAAATAAGTGCATCATTTAAATGACTGCACAAATGAGTAATCTCCTCTTACTCTATGCCCTCAGATACACAGCTACATACTTAAGATGCATATCTAAAACCAATCAGTCTACACTTTTCATGGTTCCTTCCACAATAATTTTCTATCCTGAATTGGTCTTAAAGATCCACTGTGTGAGATTTACAAGGATTTGAGAGGATCTCATTACAGAAATGGAATAAGCCTATAATATTGAGAATGTTGCATTCTTTAATGTGTAATCACCTCAAAATGTGATTTTTTTTTTAAAGCATAGATGGAGTCATTTATATGTACTGATGGAGTGGGTCACAGAGTTACACCACCATGTTTCAGAATGGACTTGGTCTTCTTTTCTATGTCCATATTATGGTGGGTAGCACCTAACATTAAGGTGCATTACCATCTCTTACTGTGTTTGAAAGTAGAACAGAGTTAATATGAACTGAACTGAAAGGCCCTGCACAGGCTCTAATAAGGTACTTTATGGTTTTTAGCAACCATAGTTCAGGATGAGGTGAGGGCAGAACGTCACCACCGGATGAAATATGACTAAAATTACACACTGAAGCCTTACCAGGAGAAAATGGATATTTGCAGAATTCTATCAGCCTGACATTATGTATCTTTTAGTTATCATTTTCATTTCATCCATTAGTTAACGGTTCCTTTCCTCCATGAACCTGCATTCAGGGAGTAAAGAGTAAACATTTAAGAATCTCCATGAATCTCTCCTGCTGTTTCCACACTCATTAATTTTCCATGGCTGCATTAAACTGAAGACTCTCTAAAGTCTTTGACGGAACAGTGAGGGGAACAGCAGGGCAAAGGCTGAGTGAAATAAATATGCAATGAAAGATTACATAAAATAAAAAGAAACGATAGGGGCTAAAATAAACCCTGGAAAGCAGGAGGAGCTCAGTTCTTAAGTGAAGTTAGATGTTGCAGTCCTGCAGGGTGAAAAAAACAAAACAAAACAAAAAAAACCAACAAGATGACAAAGTCTGTCCACTCGGTTGATGAAACCCCGTCAGCAAATTAACAAGTATGTGGCAGCTTTCACACATGGCTGTCTTCACTCCTGTCCCCTGTCACAGTGGCCTGAGAGGGTGACAGAGGTGAGAATTTCAACACACAACACTTTAGACCACATCTCACATTTTTGGACACTCCAGGGACATTAAAGCTAATTCTGGTTTAAGGACAATTAATAAAGCAGTCTTCATATGAGCTTCAATAGGAATAAAGTTGCATTAGGAATCTCACAATCGAATCAATAATAAAAAAAAATGTAGTAGTAGATAAAGTTGTGAAGTTGCACGGAATCATGGGAGTGGATTTCATCACTGATAAAAAAAATTTCAAAGGAAATGTATTAAATGAGTTATGGATATGTGGTATTTCTATTGTGAAATGTTAAAAAGTACCTGAGTGTATCCTTAGAGTGTTTAGAAGAAAGAATTCTGATGTCATGTCCAATGTCAGTGTATTGTATTATATATCAATATATATATATATATATATATGTGTGTGTATAATATATATTATATATATAACCACTTTGAACTTTTCTTCACATTGTGTTTAGTGACATATACTCATATTATACCTTCTTAATCTAATTATAAGGCTGCACATAACATTGAGTCAACATTGGTAAAGTTCTAGTTATTAAATACAAGTAAAGGTGGAGGGCAACTTCAGCCATGTTTCCATAAAGTTCCAAGCTACTCCAAAGCAAACCTTTGACAATGACACACACAAAAAAAAAAAAATCAGAAATTGAACTCATGTTTATTTCCATAAATTGCCTTTAAGCAAAAGGGCAAGGATCTCTGCTGCGAAATGAAGCTAATTCTGAAGTATCTTGAAGTTGGAATACCCCTGACAGTCATTAGGGTTAGGACTCCAACAGACTTTGAACTTCTCTCTAAAAATACTTAACCTCCTAGGACCCACTGTCCACGTATGAGGACAAGAAACTGACAGCTTTATACAAAAAAAAAAGACACAACTGTCCACCGCAAATGACATTCTATAAAATATTTTAAGAATGCATCTGAAAAAACTGTTGCATCATGATGTTTCCAATATAAGCAATTATTTAATTAAAAAAAGCCAAAACACAAAAACCTGTGGGGCTCCTGGGTCTTAGGAGGATAATGAGTAAAGTCAAAATTTGTTTTTCCAGGAGTAATTCTGGTTTCATCCATTATATTTGGATTCTGTAATAAGTGATCTGCGGGTCCATCTATAAATTTGATCTATCTTAATTAGGTCTCAGGGTAAATGTAAGGTTGTAATGCATACTGTAGTGGTCTGTCAGTTACAGGTCCTTTCTGACAGCTCACTTGCTTGTCAGACTTTCTGAAATTTGGATTCTTTAATAAAAGCGGCTGTGGCTCATGTTGCTGCTGTACATGTACCACCACCTTAAGCTGTTCCTGCTGCTGTATATTCTGCAATATTGTACATAGCCAGAGGTTTATTTTGTCATATTTTAGTGAATTTTATGATAGTTTTATTCTATTTTATTTTATCTTATTTTCATGCTGCCAACATGAAACCTGGGTAACTATATTTCGTTCTGTCATGTCTATTGATTGAATGAAAATAAAGCTGAGTCTGAGTCTGGTTCAGGCTTTTTTATTTTTTCTTCTTGTTGTTTTTTCTTAATGACAGGTTAAAAAGATCTACTAACAAGACAGACATTTACTTTGTTTCACAGTACTTGATGAATTTCACTGTTTTGCCATGTCAGTAAGCTAGCACTTAGCATTATCAGGCTCCTGTAGTTGTCTTGTCCAAATATGGTCACTTCTGGTTGTAAAAGCCAACATAATGATAACTACTGGCTTCAAAACGGCAGTTCAGAAACCAATGGGTTTTATACAGTTTATAGGATTTGAGTAAATAAACTATGCTGTCCTGTTGTCAGAGGGTGGCACTATAGGGTATTCATGACAAGTACAATGTCCTCTTCCATCCCCAGTGTTCATTACCTGTTACTCATATCAGCCGTGTATCCTTGATGGAAATAACTAGAAAACACTGGAAACAGGTGATTAGTTATATAACTTAGATTATCGCTTCATCAGAACAAAATATATAACAAACACAACATATAGCAAACCAAATACATGATATGATAAATATGATATTTTAATGCAGAAATGATACATTTTAAAGATTTAAGATTCAGTACATGAATTTAAAAACAAAACAATGATCAATCATATGGTTTTTCTGTTAATTTATGGTTAATATGCACTTTTTTCTCTATTCATTCATATTCTGTTCTGTAAATATTGTGAACTTCTGAAAATGCCTCCCAGCTCCGCAGACAGACACACACATATCTTAGATGCTACCTTTTTCACATTTAGAGCAGAAGTTTTCTTCTTAAATGGCTCTCTCACTTTAAATAAATTGTTTCAACAGAATCAGAGCTCATACGCTTTTAGTCAAGAGACACACCACACTGAAAATTACCTCACTGCCTCATTTTATGGCTTATGAACGCAGTTGTTTATACTCAAACACAGTGATTAAGAACACAAGCTGAATCATAAATCATGTGGCATTTCCCATTTATATCTTCGTCCCCTCATGACTCTATACTACTCCCAGAATGACACCAACAGCCACTGAACTCCCATAAATCCAGACTTTTGGGTTCTCCTTAAATTATCACCATATTTTCTTGCTACTTGCTACACCTACGCTGTTGGAGAAAGGCTCTATCACGCTAAAGCCTGTTGCAAATACAACTCACACTATTTATTCCTCACTGTATACACACATATGGTCTTCTGACCGGGCCCATTGTAGCTCATAACTGTGACTATGAAAATAGCAGGAATATTTACAGCAAATTTTGAGGTGCCCCGACACTGAAATAATTGGATGTAGTTGTGTTGTTGTTATTCCCACCCATCAAAGAGGCTGACAGCATTGAGGAAACCAGGTCACAGATTATTGAGGTGTAAAGTTGATTGGCATCTTCTCTCAAACATTTGGAAGATGTTTTTGCCTGGCCACTGAAACTAAGTTTCTCCATATAAACAGTTTCACAGGATTATCTTTGCACTTCTGGCACTATCAGCCAGTTAGAGCATGCATCGCCTTCTGAATGTGTCTATGTGGTCTTCAGTTCATGTGAGTTCAACTGTCCTCCTGCTCTTGGTGGTGTGTCTTTTTGGCCTATCGCTTCTTCTCTTATGGTCATTATACTCTGAGACCTCTTTGATATGTGTGTGTGTGCACGTCCAAATGTGCAAATGACCAGTAGATGAGGAGCAGACTTCCATCTCGAGTCCCTGAGCTTCCCTCTAACGTCACCCATGGGCGTTGTTTTGATCTCCATGCCAAACTTTCTCCTCAGCCACTTCTTAAGCCGTGTGCGTGTTACACTGTATGTGTGTCCATATGCAAGCAAAGGCCATAGGGATACATGCACTGTGCCCCCCTTAAGCCTTTTGTGCTCTAAATTTACACTATCTTGCCCTTATTCCCACTGCCAATTTCTTCCCTGCTCATTCCTCAATGTATGCAGCGTGGGGCTTATAATGGCAGAACAAGGCTTGGCTCTTTTCCTTGCTCACTCTGCCATCAGAAGTCTCAGAGGTATACTCCTCTTGCAGCTTCTTCACAGCCCAAGGCTTTTTTTTTTTTTTTCAAAAGTATAAGAGACAGTTGCTCTTGCTCCCGTTCCTGTGAATCCTCACTAAGAATCTCCTGCCGGATTCCTCTCGGTTTCTGAGAAGTTCAAGCTGAATGATGCATGCTTGAAATTATACAAGACTAAGCTGTTGTGACAGTGGCAGTTTTCTGAGAAATACCCATCGCCTCCATGCATGTTTCAATGCAGCATCATTATGAGAGCAGTTCAAGTACATTTTAATGGATTTCTAGAAAAAGTGCAATACCAATGCACAGTACAAGGAATACAATTATTATTATCATTACCTCCATCAGGGTTTGTGGTTTTTATGAGTTGGTTTGTCTGTGGGATTACATTATA
>JAPQRQ010000028.1:26742568-26756990 GCA_037367365.1 Apogon talboti
CTCTAGTTGCAGCTGACAGGATTTTAATTCAATGTAAAAGACAAAAAAACCCTATCAACCACATTGTGAGTGTTCCATTGTCTTTGCAATTGCTTTCAGAGTATATTTGAAGAGTTCATTGATCTACCATATTGGATTAAACAGATTACTCTGAAACTACACTTACAGACCCTTAATACCCCTCTGAACAATTATGTATTTTAGGTGATTTAGATTCAGATAAATAACAGACAAGAGTCTAACAGAAATCTCCATCAAGTAGTTTTTCATCAAACAGAGTAGATTCCTCTCCTTATTCTCATAACCCCCTCTTTTTTTACCTAATAGACATAAAGTTAAAAAATAATTTTCACATCAGTTTAAAGTGCTTTCATTCACTAAGACGTGCTTTGTAGCAGCAGTACATGTTATTCTGAAGAATGTTTTTCTGATCTCCAGGGGTTGGTTGAGAGTTTTTTTTTTTTATAAGCAAAGCACAGTACTTGAGGTAAGAAAGTTCAGTATTTTACTGCAGATACACAATTGGAAGAAACTTCAAACACTGAACAAACGTGGGATTGGTTCTCTCCCAAAACAGTGGAGTTCTAAATTCAAGAACTATGATGTTCATAGTATAAAGGTAACTACCCCAGGCACAGAAACAAGTGAAAAAGTCAAGGACATATCACCGTCTTCATGACAAGAATTTTATTTTCTTTTTTTAATTACATTTTTGCATTAAATTAAAGAGTTTTTTTCTTTACAACATACATTAAGCTGTGAATCAGATGTTAAGGAAGTGGAGAGAGTAGGGCAAAAAACTTTGTGACGTCACAATATTTTACAAGCTTACAAAGTTCAAAAGGTTGAGAAGTTGAGAAGAGAGTTGATTTGCATCTAACAGCGGTGTATTATAACAAGGGTGAAAGACAAAAAGGCACACACCAAAGAACCTCACTGTCCACAGCAGCCTTCACAGTCATTTCCAATCTAGTCTTTGAAATGCTCAAACCCTCTCTGACGTCTCGGTGTTATAGAACGTTAAATGCACCCACAGCTAAATTTTACATGTCTCTGCAGGATGTGGACTTGAACTTTCTGACATTTGCTGTAACAAAGACTGAATTTTATGTTCACATTCTGTTTGGACATGGCGTCTCTGGGCTTGAAATATTTAGCTGTAGATCTTACTCAAGGTCGAGAACACAATGGGTGCAGAACGGGTCTTTTCGAGGAGTAAATACAACCCTTCGTACTAATCTTGGGTTAGTTGCACTCTAAACATGATAGCCTTAAGTATTTATTAGGAAAACTGTCTGAACTGACCCCAGACTTGTTTCTAAAGACTCCCTCTTTGACCTAATCCGTTACCCACGACTCAGTAATTTGCGACGGAACCCTGTAGGCGTCTATGTACACATTAGTCAGGTCACAGATCCTTTTCAACATTAGCTGTGGATTGAGACATAAGTTGGCTTTCCTCCATTGATAAACAGAAAATTGCTCAATATAAAGAAAACTTTTTTTTTTTTTACCTATCTACACATACAACACTAAGGGAGTGCTCTGTTGATTTAAGTGTTGAAGGGGTGATCGATAAAAAATTGTAAGTAAAAAGGAAGTTAAAGCAATAAAAGGTCAAATTGGTATTAGTCAAACTCTCAGCCATCGCTAAGGCCTTAATAGTGAGAGTTAGTGAAGCAAAATAAAAACGTCTCACTAAACTTTATCAAAATGTGTTTTTCCTCACAAAAGGGGGGAGTTAAGTAAGGTACAAATTTTTTAATATTGTTTTAATTTGTCAACTTTCTTCACAGGAACCAGCCTGTTTATGCATTTGCCTAACAACTGAGTGTTACAATGCACACAAAGAAGCCTAGAGCTGTGTTAGTACAACCGGGTGCTTTTGTGTATCTCATACTGTTAAGTTTGCTTGTGTTGTTGTCGTTGCATTATTATTGCAGTGCACCAGAAAGATACATGTACATTGGCCTTCTCATGTAACAAATGTTAATTGTTCAGTTAATCAGTCAATTAACCATCACTCCAAACAACCAGACAGCAAAATAAAGAGTAAAAACAAATACCAGGACTTTTAAATTGTATAAAATAGAAAATGAAAAACACTCACGTCTTCATCGACATTGCCAGCACAACATAAAGGGTTGCTTTAAGCGCATTAATGGCACAATCAGAAATGAACCACAAAAATGTGTGTATGTGTGTGTGTGCGTGTGTGTGTGTGTGTGTGAGAAAGAAAGAGAGAAAGAGTAAAAGAAGAACAGGAATCTTCTTCCATATCTTCCCTCTGGATTTTAAGTGTGTTATGTCTAGGGGACCAGAATTACAACAATAACACCTACATTCTTTAATTGCATTTTTATCAAACCAGGGAAACGTTATGATGTAAGAAAAATAAAAAAAAAAATACTACAAGGAGACAAAGTTAACAGCTAATAAAGAAAACAACACTATTTTAGGGTGTAAGGCACAAATTTACATGTGGAAAAAGAAGCAGGCAGTACAGATGTTTGAATAGTTTCTCTTTTTCACCTGCTCATCTGTGATGCCGCTAGAAAAGACGATACGTTCCACGATGGAGGCGTCGCCCCGTTCCCTCGCAGCGCCACTTACAGCTGCTTTTTGTTTTTGTGTGTTTGCAGATTTCCCTACTGTTGCTGCAGCTGCTTCTCTTATTTCTTTGCAACATGCAACAGTGAGCTTTGATGGCACCGGTAAGCCAGCAACCAATCAGGACAAATGTTACGACTCACACAAAACCACAGTGCTGATTGGGGGATGCTCATTGGAGAAGTGAAAGGGTGAGATTCAGGAAGTCTTTTTTTTTTTCATGATTGGTCAAAAACAATGGTTACTCTGGTCCGTAAAGGTAGAAGTCCCTGTCTGGCACAGTTTAAATAAATATCTCCTCCTCTGCACAGAGGTCACATATGTCAAGCTGCAGGTCCCACTGAGCACACAGTAAGACCTAATGGACCCTTAGTCATCAACAAAGTTCTACTGGCTCCAGTTTAATGACTTTAAATAGTTTTTTTCCTCACACTTGATTAATTATTATTATTAAAAGATCTCTTTTCTCTCTCCTCTCTCTCTCTGAGCCTAGAAAGTCAGTCTTTTTTTTTTTTTCAAAAGCACTTAATAAAAATAAATACAACAAGCTATTAGTATTAACAGTCATGTGTTATTCAGTAACCAGTACAGTAGAAGATTCTTCTGACCCCGGCTTTCAATTAAAACCAAGGCAAGACTTGATTGCTGTAACACTGAGATGCTTTTCACAGTTTCCAACAGAACTCAGGTGGCTTTCTGTCCGTTCAGTTTGAGCTCAGGTTCTGGGTCCAAATGCCTGTGTGTTCCTCCAGTCCTGTACACGGTACTGTACACTGATTATTCTCCAAACAACCCTATTCTCGTATGTGCTTTTACCAGCATGATAAGAGTATCACGTCAAGTCCCGGTGGCGAAAAACACAACAAACAGGAGAGCCACTGTCTTGGATGCTACAGGGCGTCGTTGGATGAAATATTCAGGACAAGCATCATCTTCTTCTTCTGTTTCAGTAGCACATGTTCCCATGTGTGTTTACAGAGGAACTGGAAGCCAGCCAGAGCTTGAGCTCGATGACGGCAACAAATGACAACAACCATTTGTATAATATTTACATATTTATATAAAAAGAATGTGTTTTCTTAAAAAAAAAAAAGAACTGTGTTGCTTTTTCCACTGTACTGTACACCAAAAACAAACAAACAAAAACACTAAAAGGAGATGCAAGTTGTACAGTATTCCCTGTTTTTTCTCTTGTTCAGAAGAAAACCTTTTCCTACTGTTCGTTGGACTGACTGGTCATGGAGCTGACTATGTGCACGAGTCACTGGACTTGACTTTTGTTGAGAGGGAAACTACTGAGGGTTTGGGTGGAACATCAGGTTTGAGATGTTTGAAGCCCGTTCGAGGCAGTGACCCGTAGGAGCTCATTCCAGGTTGCCGTGACAGCGATATGCCTTGTGCTGTCATTTGTATGGAGTCCACCCTCTGAGGCGCAGGGGGCGGAGTCTCCACACGGTTGAAGCTGTGATGTCTCGCCAAATGGGAGGAGTTAGATGAGTTGGTGTTGTGCTTCTTAAGGACTGAGGATCCAGAGGCGGACGACGCAGACCCTTTCCGAAGCCCGTACACTGACGAGTGCACCTCCAGGCGTTTGCCCATCTGTGGGACGGCGGGGATGGTGAGGGATGCCTCCCGCTGGGGCACTCGGGGCGGAAGCACCCCATCTGGATCCACCATGTTAAGGTTGTGGCATGGGCTTTTGACAGTCTTGTACTCCAGAGTGGCCCCCTGGTCGTCCATGACGCCGTGGCCCATGCTCAGGTCACTGTGGTGGGGCTGCTCCACGTATTCGTGCTGGTACGACTGCTGATGCTGCTGCAGGTGAGGCTGGAGCTGGTGCTGATGCTGCGGCAGAGGAAGGACTACCACACTGGGGATGTGTCCCGGCGAGGCCCTCAGGGGCAGGTCTGTAGAGATAACAGGGGAGCCCATAGGTGGCATGTCCTTGGTGCAGGCATTGATGAGGTTCTGATTTCTCTCCCATTCGCGGCTGCCTCGGCTGGGCTTGCGACGCGGCTGCATGGGTGTAGACTCAGGTGTGGGCAGGGCCGCCAGGTCTAGGTGGTGCTGGTCTGCCTTGATCAGCATCTTCCCGTTCGGCGTCAGTCTCCCATTGTGCATCAGAGGAGTGAGGATAGCCTCGGGGCGTCCGTCTTTAGCCTGCGTCTCAAACAGGCCCGTCAGCTTGGTCACGCTGTTCATGGACCCCCGGCGGGAGTGGAGGTGGTGGCTGTCCTTTTCCTTGCGGCCTGTCAGGTCTAGGTCTCGCCGGCGGTGGTCGCAGACGCAGTAGACAATGATGCCTGAGAAGATAGCGCCCATGGCAAACGCCAGGATGACAGCTATGGCCAACAAGGTCACAGGAACGAGCTGGTCACGGCCCTTCTGGTAGCTCTCACGGATGACACCTGCAGAGAGACGCGGAGAACACATTCAGACTGACAGACTGAGGGGAAGTGACAGTGCTGCTGCGTGGTGGGAGCTGCTTCTTTGTAAATATAGCTGTTGGACAAGATGTATATTATTAGACACACCAAAAAAAAAAAAAACGAGTGATACTGAATAACAATAATTAAAAAATGATTGCTGGGTAAAGAGATTAGAGGTTTAAATAATTTCATGAAAAACATGCAAATGAAAAAGGGTTTATCCCATCATAAAGAACACCTATTCACAATGCTAGCTTAAAGTAGCAACATTCAATATTTCTGAAAATCCAATCTTAGACTGAAAATGTGTTTTGGAGGAGTGATTATGATTCACATTTTAAATCCCAGATAAAACCTTCAGCTGAAATGAAAAAAGATATGAGCACAGATAAAAGAGCCTGAAATACCCAAACCCTTTCTTCTCATAGATGCAAATGGGAGACTTTTCATAAAGCTTGGATCCAATCTCATGAATCACAGAGAATACATTAAAAAGCCTCTGATTAGGCGCTAAATCCAATGAGCTGTGTCATCAGTGTCTGTGTGAAAGCGCCACTTTCAAAGACTGGCAAAGACAGGCTGCGATACGGCCAAATAAAAGATAATTCAATAAAAGCAGCTATGAAGTATTCGAGCAGCGGGAGAGTGGGAGCAGCAGGTTGTGTGTAATGAAATGGGGTCAGCCATAATCTGCGCTCAAATACACACCAGTGTTAAAAACATGCCCCCACGACACACACACACACACAAACACACACACATGCACATGGATGATAACCTCCAGCCTGTTGATGAATGTCGACATCTAATGCAGCACTCTGCTCCTTGGGTTAAACACACCAGTCCACAGCAGAGAGATTTATAATGTGTTCACACATGACCTGTGGCAACACAGATCAGTTACCACAGACAGAGGATTAGGCAGGTGGGCTCTATCATGTAAAAAGCTCCCACAGTGCACTGGTTCTGTCAGATGATAGCGTGACTCAGTTACACATGTGTAAAGCACTTACAGTTTCATTTCATCATATACAATGTCAGTGACGGGAGAGTTACTTTTGAGGGGTATGAGGATATAAAGTACTAACTAATCAGTTAAAAATGCAATGAGTAACTATTTTATAACAATTTTTATTCACTGATTTAATGTAACGTGTTATATTTGACTAACCGAAACAACCGAACAGTCCTAAATCACACAGTACAACAAACACTGTACTGTAATGGGAGAGCCATTTTCCGATTTCAGAAGGAAAATAGTGTTGAGTTTCAAGCCCTGAAAGGTGTCTGATGATGTAGCTGTTCAATTGTACACATGGGTGTAGGTTTCTATTGGCCATTACGGGGGATGCATTCAATGTGAAGTCTCAAAGCCCAAACACATGAAACTTTCATTGTTAAAATCATTATTTCCTGAATTTTGCTGATTTAAACCAGTACAGATGGGTGTTGTGTTTTCAGCAAAACTAGAAACTAGCATTTTTAGAAACTACTGGAGACTGGAGATTTATATACTGTATATCAGTAAATACCTTTGACCAGGTGAGTCCCACTTAGACTTTATCTATCAAGAATAAATCACATCCAAATTATTTCATGAGAAGAAAATAATTTTATTCCAACTTTGTGATCAACAGTGTACAAGCCTCTGGTACCTCCTGCAGTTGAGTCAGTATTTGAGGAAATACTTGTAATATCAAGTGGTTTTCAAAATAAAAGTCTCCTGCTTGTTTCATGTTTTGATCTAAATACTGAGGGTTTTTTCCAAACGATTAAACTCACATTTAACCCTTTTATAATTGCAAACATTGTTGATTCGGAATTTAAATACCTATTTTTTTCCTCAATAACTGTTATTAACAAATTTGACATTATACATTACATAAATTTGTTACACATAACTAGTTACTCCCCAACACTGAATATTTTAGTAAAAGCATGAAAAACTAAAAATTAATTTCTTAATGTATGAGTCAGGTTGTGGATAATATAATGAAAGGCAACAACCGGAAATATCTGAAAGAAATTAAACCCATAGTGCCCAAAGGCTTTATACTTCTCTAAGAGAGAGGAGGTGTGTTTTACGCTGAATTCATGTTCTATAATAAGTGCTGTGTGGGTGATATGTTATATATAACAACTATAAGAGATCACACTGTCATTCACTGTGAATTATATTACAAAAATAATAGGCAGCTGGAGCTGATAATCCAACGCTCATATTCACCTGTTGAGATTAATTTCCTAACACTTTCACGGATCCATCTTTTGTCTATATTAGAACAATCACAATAACAACAAACGGTGACAGGCACAACAAATCCCGCCCTTGCACGTATTGTAGCTTATTTTAGCATCGATCCAGCTGATGTCATCATGTCTATGCGTGTGCTGATGTCAGCATATCAATGGCCTCTATATATGCTAAGTTTGAAGTAAATTGAAACAAAATTGTTGTTTTATAGACATTTAAAATTTCACCCATTATAATGAGGAAAAAAAAAGATTTTAAAAATGTATAAGAAATTTGAACTTTGACCTACTTTTCTCAAAATGTAATCACATGTATTCTGAGTCACTGGCAATCTATAAACCCAATTTGGTATGAATTCAAGCAACAGTTTTGCTGCTGAAGTGTTAACAAACAAACAAAGAAACAAGTCGAACCGAAAACAATACCCCTTGCCTCCCCTTCGGGGTAGAAGACTTGTTAGCACATAATATCTGCATTGTACCCCCTCCACACACGCACACACACACACACACTAATGAGTCACATTAAATACAAATGTGAAATAAAGTAATTCATGCTGTGAGCACAACAATTTAACACAACAAACATATGAATCAAGACAAGCGTCGACAATGACTGCCATTTTGTCTTTTTGTTATTTTCTGTTCCCATGGACGCTCTTGTTTTTCTTGAAAATAATGATAACAGTGCCTCAATTTGTGCTCTGTAATTTTTCAAAAGAAGATGCCACGAAATAAAACCTCAGTCACGATAATTCAGTAAAATCCTGAAGGGAGCTTGGTAATCGTGTTTAGGCTTTTCAGCACGGCCGTGTCACCGAGGACGCACTCGAGAGAATATCTTCTGTGTCTCTTCAGTAAGACATAACACAGACACAGAGACAGCATGGTAATCTGTTCTCATGGAGCTGAAATCCAGACTCTCTTAAACTAACATCCATAATCCTCCACTCGCTGCAGTCATACTTCATTAGCCCAAAAACATGACTTCAACCCGTTTTTCGAGCTGAAATAAAGCACCGGGTGAAGCCTCAAATTCTGTTCGTCTTAAAGCACAACCTGAATTTTAAAAAAAAAGAAAAAAAAGAGCATTTACTTTGGCTCAGATCATTTCTCATTTCTAATAAAAACAAAACTTCACTTTTTTCTCTTGCTGTAATAGAGTGCCGACAACCCACAGCTCGGCAATATCTCATTTAGTGTTAAACAAAAGACTTTAAAACATGTTTTCTGGCAAAAATCACTTCTTATCAAGGACTCTGCTCTGGTGCGGAGATAGAGTGAGAAGTGATGAGTGCTATCTGCAGTGAAGCATTAAAGTCTGACATGTGTTATGCCGTAGACTTGTGTGACCAAATGGCCAAATGGCGCTCCTGTCCGACTCAACATCTGCTTCTCATCTCAATACTGTAACATCTGAAAACGAGACAGATATCGTCCCTCGCCGCCATCAGTCATTTTGTTGTCTTTCTGCCGTCCTCACTCAGATCTGTTTTCTGCTTCTTCGCTGAAAAAAAAAAAAAAAGACTTTCCTTCTTGTTTCACAGTGTGTTTTTGTTCTGTTCAACTTCCACATGGTAGGTTTTTTTTATGCAGTGGAAAATGGCAACATTATAATTATAACCTTGTGGTCTTGGTGAGTTATCATGCTTTGGCAGAAACAACCATGGTGACGGGTGCTGTTATAGAGCTGCTGGGCAAAAAAAAAAAAAGAAAAGCTAAAGAAAAGAAAAGGAAACTTGAGGTGAGAACCCTTTAAAATCCTTAAAAACTATTCATGTAAGAAAATGAAAGCGAAACACTGTCACCTACTTTGGCACCTTTCTAATTTTGGTCCTTGTTAGAAGTAAACACATACACTCATCCATCTCTGTCTGCGGTGCTTACATGCTGCAAGTGCAAGTCAAACTGTTATGAAATTTCATGACAGTGAATTTATTGCCGGTAAAGGTTAACCATCTAAAAGCAGGGACTGGAATTTCACATTGAATAACAAGGCGGCCTAGCCAAACGGGTTGTCCATTCTGGTCAAAGAGGCAAACTGTGAAGCCAGATCTTTGTCTTCTGTTCTGAGTGAGGGAACCAGGGTTAAAGCCCTATTTAACCTGCACCGCATGGCTCTTCCTGTTTATGTCTTCATAAAAAAAAAAAAAAAATCCTTTCATTCTTTTTCTCCCTTTTTTCCCCTTTCCATCCCTCTTGTCACTAGCTTGCTTTAAACACACATACACTCCTGGAGGGTACTTAGCCCAAGGCCTTAAGTGAAACAAGAAAGACAGAAAAAAAAAAAAGAGGAAACTTTGAAGACTTCCATCTTTCATGTAAGGAATTGTTTCTCATCCTAAGATCAAAGAGAATGGAAGTGGCCACCGAGGACACCGGAGTCGTCTCTGTCGAATCACAGGACTTCAGGCGTTTGTATCAAGGTGGTACGCCGCTCACTTTTTACATTTTCACATCCTGGTGTGTGATCTTGTCAAACTTTTTTCCAAACTTCTGCTGCGGTGTGACCTTCAAATATATTAAAGTGTTGCTAAAACCCACAGATTTGCTGCTCTGGCCTCACCGTGTTAGAGCGTCAGACTATACACAGTGACTTATAATTGTCTGGGTTCAACTTTGACTCGCCTCCCAGAATGCATTGCGAGGGATCCTGCAGCCCGACACTTTGAATTGCGCTTGAATTGATTTGAATTTCACGCTGCCCCGGGCCTCAACATTCAGATATTAAACACATATCTCAGATACTCCGATATTTCTCGCTGTCAAAACAGCCCGGGTCGGCAACACTTCCTTGTATATCAGAAACACTATAATGTGGTGTGACTGGAACTTATGAATGGTATCTCTCTGTATGTCGGACACACATACACAATCCGACTCTTTTAATCTCTCTGACTTAAGCCCACAGAGCTGGTCTTTGTGTAGCGTTGGGAAAACTTCAAAGAGAGTTAAACATCACAGAGGGGTTACGGGGAGGGCGTTAACCTCTGACCGCCGGCTGCTACACACAGGCGCTGTCTGTGAAATGACAAAATCTTAATCAGTGCTAACCGCGCTCACTAACATGCTACTTGTTGATGGATAAAACAGTGGACCTTGAGAAGTAAAGTGAAGTGAGTTGAAGGAAAGATGAAAGACAAGACGCAGGAAATGTTTACTTTCCCTTTCCCTGCAGCTAAAGCCTTGGAAAGTTCTTATTTGCTTTCAGGGACTCGTGTTGTTGTCATCTTTTTAAGAGGACGGTGCTGTCTAGATGATGACAACAATTCATTAAGTTCTGTTTAATCCCCGGTTAGGATATTATCCCATTAACTCTTGTGTATGTTTGTGTTCAAGAGGCACTTGCATTAATGGCGTTATCCAAAATTAAAGCGTTCATCACACAATCCTGTGTCAGTGCACCGCATACTGACGAACCAGTTAAGATATAATTAAGCCCCTAATTATATCATTCTGCACATCAGGTACTAACACCGACGTACTAACCTATCCACCTCCATGCATGCATAGCATAGTTTCTGATACTCAAAGGCAATCACTGCAAATTAAACATCAACGGGAGCGTTTTTCATTAGCTGGAGGACTCCTTAAAATGACACCAGTACCGTCTATATTAACAGCACATAGAGTTATTAAAAGACGCTGCCCAGCATGAGCAACACAGTTAAATGCTGCTCCAATTACTTCTACGTTTTTTGGGGGATCTCACGTTGGCGAAGTTTTAATTTGACAGCAGCTCTACAGTAGTAAAAGTTTATCAGTCACTGAAATCATGAGGCGCAGTAGGAGAAAAACCCTGTAGCCTAGGCTGCTGTGTAGTGTTTTTTATCATATTCTCATTCTTGATGATTGACTTTCACGCAGATGGCGAGCCACTGGAGTCGCTTTTTTACCCTGAGAGTAGTGAAAATAAATGGCAAGGCTTTGGCTTTTGTGGGTGACTAAAATACTAAATGTTTTGATATCTGCTGGACTTAATACATTAATAATTCCTCTAAACGGACACTCATAAGTGGACCATCATAGTACCAATCCAGGAACAAAGACTTGTATCTAACTGATGAGTTGCCAAGTCACGGACGCAGGGAACGTGACGATTTAACGCCATCTGAATGTGGGCAAGACAAGCTTCAAAAGCACAAAGAACAGGCTGCTCTGATATGAGAACCGGGCGCGCACGTCCAAAAGATACATCAAAGCTTTTGTTGTGAGCATTTTTACGAACAAGCAACAGCGAGAGGTCTTACTGAAAAGGATAACCAAAACATAAAAAATGGGAAAGTCAGCAGCAAATGTGTTTAGAAAACAAAAGCAGTCGGAGAGAACAATAAGCTAATCAGGGAGGAAATTATGGCTTATGCCTTGACGTCAACCAGGGAAGTGCGTAATGCTGGGAAAACATCCAGTTCACTGTTTCTATTATGATTCACAATGAGCTGCCAATAATTCAGCCTCCTAACAAAGACCTATCAAAATCTATGACCGCTAAGAAAAGAGTGGGATTAACTTCTATAGCCCATGCAAGAATATCAGTGTGTTAATTACACCTTCTATTGTATATTATATACCTTTTTCCATTTCTTCTCAAACGACTCTCCTCTCTAACTTTCATAAGTCCTGTCACCCCCATTATATATAACTTTAACGAAAGAAATAAGAGGCTAATTTTGGCCTTCAACAGTTCACACTGAAACGTTTAAGAAAATATTCAGGAATATATGGAAAAAGGTCATAAGTATCTTCATTGCTTCCAGTCAAATGTTGGGAGGTTGTCTAAATTACTGTCAATAAGCTATTGTGTCTATACATTTCTATTTTCCTGTTTTTTAAGGTTATTGTTAATGATTGATTGGTGTAAAATTCTTAATATTGCAAATACTGAAGAATAACATCTAAATCAATTGCTTGATAAAGGTACCTTTAGTCTTTTTCATTTCAAAATCCACAAATTCATAAGCATTTTTGTTTTCATGGTTAGAAACAGCAGATGCAACATTTATAAAGAAATTTTATTTTCCTTCTTTGGCATTGTAAAACAGATGATTAGATATTTTTTATTGAACATGTTTTCTGTTCCCGTGCAGCTGAAAGATTCACAGCAGGCAGCAGCTGCTTTTCATCTGTTTTCTTATTCTGTTTATTCATATTCTTATTGGTGGAAATAATCATTAATACACACAAAATCAAGTGCTTTATAAATGTTGTATCTATTGTTTTTGTCATTGAAAAGGTGATAAAAAAAACACATGTATTATGTACCATGGTATAGTTTGGACACTGGTAATAAATTGATTGGAAACAGACTCTGCTGTCCTCATAATAGTTTGCAGACATACTATGGGAATAAATTGGTGATTAAACCAGTGGGAGCATAACTGTAGAATGGTGTCACATATCTGCCCTTATAGGCATTCAACCTGTCACTGTACTGAACCAGCATTTTGAGATTTTCCTGTAAACAAAAAATGCATCATATTCTGACAGTATTAGACATATTTGACAGTTTTCCATAACAACGGGTCACATTCATGACTGACACAACATTCCAAATAATGATGGTGAAATGTATGTCAACTGACTTTCAGACAGCCATGTTAAGTGAAATGCTCAGGCTATCAGGTCTTTTGCTAGAAAAAAAAAATGCTGGATCCCTGTGTGAGCAGGGTCATACTCTTCCCTCTATCACCTTGGCACACAGGTGTCAGAGAGCTGGCTGCTTCTGAAAATAACTTTTGCAGAGCAGCTGTCAAGCACTTGGTATTACAGTGAAATCCTCACATCAGGGAAATCATATTTCTCAATAAACTCCAGTAGCTCTCATCTAATGGTAAACAAACTCTGAACGGTTTTAGGTTTCATTTTAAATAGATGTAATTGATTTAATCCACAAATTGAGTTTGTTTTGATCCAAATGTGCCCGCTGCATCATCTTCTAAGTCTTCGTTTACATGCAGAAAATATTCAGTTTTCGCCCTTATTCTGAAAAACACAACATTCCTACCACGATCTATATATGTCATTAATATTCCCATTTATATACACAACAGTGCATACCCTGATTAAAATTACATTTTTTAATTTTCCTTTGATATCAGACATTCCACCGTGTAAACTCATACTCCCTCTTTCATTCCTTCAGGCAACTTCTTATAAATGTCAGCAACTCATATCCATAAACCTGTTGATATCCTCTTTTCATAATATTTAGGAGTAGGTGTGTTTCTTTTTCCAGCCGGCCATGCGGACTATCCTTTGGGGCATGCTTCTGTACCAGGGAGGATCTTTGTCTCTGCCCCAGCTGACTGTAAAATGGGGGCAGTGTGTCTGCAAATGAAACCCACAAATGAGACACATACTTTGAATGTGGAGTAAACATATCCTCGTTTGACCGGAATAATATAAGCACATCCCAAATGTCTGCAAAATGAAAAATTCTCCATTCAGATCAAGGCCATAATTCATATTATCCAAACAGAATATGCTGTCTATATGATACCTGTCTATTCTTATATGTAAAATAATGGTGGAATATTAGTGTGCATGTAAATGTAGTGAATTTGGATCCTGTCTAATTATCACACATGAGAAAACATGTCACTGTTTGTAGTTTAACCGTTTTCATCTACGACATAACAATGTTTCAGTTTAAATATGTAATGTTTGACAGTTGGAGATGAGCTGGATTATATAAGAAAGCATTATAGCCTGTTTAGGACAGTGTCCTGTGGTTCAGGATGAAAATGAATGAACAGGGCAGCAGGAAACAGACCGGTTCACCCT
Source organism: Apogon talboti (assembly GCA_037367365.1). Classification (NCBI taxonomy): domain Eukaryota; kingdom Metazoa; phylum Chordata; class Actinopteri; order Kurtiformes; family Apogonidae; genus Apogon; species Apogon talboti. The sequence continues at coordinate 26,756,644 of JAPQRQ010000028.1, forward strand.
TTTCAGCATCAATATTTCACCTCTCGCGTCTCCTCTGATTCCCTTTTCTTCCATTTCATTTGTTCATTTCTGGCTTTCAGTCAGTTTGTCTACCTTAAATCTCTTTTCCTCTGCCTTATTCCTCCTCACTGCTTTTTTTTATTGTCCTGTTCTGTTTAATAAATCTTTATCATGTGATTGTTTCTCTCTTACCCCCCCACCCTCCTTTATTTCCCATGTCTTTCCCCCTCTTGTGTCTCTGCATCCTTCTTTCCTTCCACCTTTTCTCCTGGATAGCTCCTGTAATGAACCCATAAATTGGAGCAACACAGCGGTGGCTACAGGTCGACTTGGGGGAGGGTGGATGT
>JAPQRQ010000028.1:26772046-26814650 GCA_037367365.1 Apogon talboti
GATGGGGGGGGGGTGTTGGGGGTGGGGGTGCAGAAAAGAGAAGAAAAGATAAGAGTGAAGAGGGCCTGCTTACTTTGGCAGTCTCCCAGGCCATCTGTGTTGCCATGCTCCACGTCCTGCTCAAAGGCCGATCTGCGGGGAACAGAGACATCATGGTCAGCAGAGGAAAACAGGCCAAGCTACGTGGGATCACCACACCTAACAAAGCAACAGCGCTATAGGAGAGCTACTACAAAAGACATCCCCAAATGCAGTGCATACCATGCTAACACACAGTGTAGGCTGCAGGAAGCCCTATACTGGAACCAAATCAAAGAAGACCAAGCAGGTACCCTGGAGGCTTAAAATCACTGTTTATGAAGAAAGTTGGCAGGATAGTAAATCCAGAGCAGCCATAAGATTCACTCCCAGTAGAGTTGATACAAATAGATTTGTGTTTTATTCTACTAGAATAAAAATGCTATCTTTTGTGTGTATAACTTCAATAAGGTCCTTTGGATTGATGAAAATGATTTCATAAACTTCTTGCGTAACTTTTTCTCCTATTTCTCAGTGTTTGACACTGTGTAGTAGAGTTACGAGGCTGCAGTCTCAATCACATGGGCCAAAACCAGTTCAGTGAGGGGTAACCGTGCTTGAGGACCATCATATGACACAGAGAGAGAGCGATAGGGCAAGAGACATACAGAGGAACAGAGAGTTTTGGAGATGTTATTTTCTGATGCAATCTGCAATAAGACCTGTTTTCTTCCTGAAAGACCACCAAGCAGACAGTAAGGAGATCTGTGAAACAGAGCGGACCAACTGTCAACCAGGATCACAGTCACGCATGACAGCTTTTCACAGTCCTCCACAGCTAAACCCACCACCCCCACCCCAGCCCGCCTCACTCCTCCTCCTCCTCCTGCCTGTCCGTCCGCCTCTCATCTTCCTCACCCTCCACTGGTCACAATTATAGCATGAAGAAGAATGATTTTCCAAAACTGCATCATCCACCCTTATCCCTTGATCAGAGTTGAAGGCGTGAACCTGACAACAAGGACAAGTACCGGAGATTTCTGAAGGAAAATTAAATTTCGTCTTTGGCTGTGCACTCCAGAAGTGGAGTCAAACTGCTTTATGTATATTTATAGTTTGGGGGATGATTGGAAAATTGTGCATTCTTTCCTTTTTGACTGTCTCTCCACTTGACAGAACCTTAACTGGGGATTGGGGGTGGTAAATTTGACGCCCTTAAAAAACAATCTCCGTTCTACAGAAGCTACAACTGACAATCCAAACAGAAACAGTAGCATCCTCCTTTCATATGTGTACGTACATTTAATCTGCTTATCTGATTTCCTATCCATACACAGCTATAATCACAAAGCAGATGCTGAGTTGTGCAATTAAACCTGTCTACGCACAAATGCCATCCAAGCACTCCTGCTATCTCTCGGATTTCAACACAGATATCGTCACCCGAACCCATACTGTCATGAAACATTGTTTGGCTCCCTCGAAAAAGACCAAAACACTGGCAACCTTCGAGTCACGGTTTACAGTATAAGTTGACAATAACATTACAGATTCTGGTGAGACGCTGTTGAAATGAAAATCACCACATTGCTGGTTAAAATCCCATTGGTCTCAAGATGAATTAACAATGAGTAGTCACACTACAGATGCGATGTCTGGCCTTGACTTAACACATGTGGAAGTGAACGAACCATAGTATGAACCCTCTTTGAAGGGCTCAGGTCCCACAGCGTCTGCATTATAGCAACAGAAGTTCAGTGTGTTAGAATATGACACTACAGACAGTTCAATCCAGGGTTAAGATACTACTGCAACCGCATAATGCATATTTAAATCAGACTCAAAATGTACTGTACATAACTGCAGGCAGCCAACAGGCGCATTTTATATTATCTTGCATCAGATGTGATTATTATGTGGGATGGGCGGTTGCACAGAGGGGACTTCTGACTGCTGAAATGCAGGTCAGGCATAATAGCATTAATTATTCATATCACAAGTGAATGGGCAACCAGAGACTTAATGTACTGTACATACACTGTAACTAAGTCTGATAAATGATTCACTAAAGTTACCAATTCATTTTGATTCATGTATCTGATAAAGAGCTACCTGCAGTAATCACATACTTTCATAATCAGATGCTCCCTGGGCATTGAGGCTGTATATGTTTGCATGTGTAATCAGCAGAGGACCCCACCCCAGATCCATAGAGAAGACAGGGTCTGTGGCTTAAATTACCAGCAAATAACTATTAATATGCTGATTTGTTTTCAGTGAAACACAGCCAAGTACCTGGTTTACATAACAGCAAGCATACAGGATCATATGCAATCATATGCACGAACACAGGGTGACTGGGGACCATATTGCAAGAGACCAGAGTCCAAGCTGTTTATAGGCAGTAGGTATAAGAGGCATTACTCCACATGGGAGAGCTGGCATGCAAACACCGGGGCCAGATGGAAGAAGAAAGGAAGAGGGGAACGCAAGAGAGAGAAAGAGTTTGTTAGAGGCAAGATGGAAAAAGAAAGATAGATAAAAATAGATGCAATGACAGACTGCGGCTGGTTTATCTATTGAAGATGGATAAACACAGACAAAGAAAAACAGGGACAGAGACAGTGCAAAAGGGCGCTTTAGTTTAATGATGAAAAGAAAAGGTAAGAAACAGACTGGAGGGAAGGAAGGGAAGGGAAGTCTGTACTCTTCAGGGTGCGCTCAAGCAAACCTTTTTATTTAACACCAACTGACTCTTTCCTCCCTCCCTTCTCTCCATCCGTCCGTCTGTCCAGCACAGTAAATGCTCTGAATAGTACACCACAGACTAGCAGCCTGGCCTAATCCCCCCCCTCCTCCTTTGAAATATTGTACAGTAAAGGAGAGAGGTCATCTCCCCTCTTAATGCCTCAGTGTCGGCTTCGGCTCCAAAGTGTAACCTCAATCAGAACAGTCCACCGCCTCAGCTTTGCAGAATAATAATAGGATAGGTTGCGTGCGTGTTTTTGCTACGTAAATTTTGTGTGTGTCCATGTGGGTAAGTATGCGCGTAAGCCTTTGGTGTAGCAGAGCGCCAGACCTGTCATTTTGCAGCATTGGGATCAAATTCATTCAACTTCAAATAGCCACTAAAGCACTGGTCCTTTTGTTATGACTTCATCAGTGAAATGTTTTTTCCCCCACCGCAAAACTCCATATACTGTTTGTTCAGAAAGCATAATCTGGTTCTGTATCATAACTACGGCCACAAATTATAGCTACCGCGGCCATCATGCTTTCCCCAGCCTGCATACCTAACCCAGGCCTGGAGCAAAACAACACTTTTCTTCCATTCATCCTTCCAATAGCCCTTTCAGCCCGATGAAATTGTACTTACACGCTATAAAACGAGAGAGAATACACGCGACAAATTGTGAAAACAAATCCCACCAGGCACGAAGAAAAAACGTAAGATAGTGTCTAATAAAAGTTGATTAAAATACACATGTTGTTCAGCCATTTTTCAACATGTTATGACTTATCTCAGCTATAAAAGTGTACCAGCATTACATTTTATGAATCTGCTGCAGTTTAACTCTAACAGAGGATCCCTGAACATTAATATGAGACAAATGGACTTGATTTTATGGGTGACATTGTAAAACTATTTAAATTTTACTGATTCCACTGTAATGGAAATAAGCTGTTTTAATCATGAGTTGTTAGGAGACGATGGTTATGGATGATTCCGCTAAAGTAACCGATTTTTTTTCTTGACCACAGTTTTTTGGTTCATCAATGTAATGCTGATGTGTTGTGAGTTTCTTCATTCAATTTAGTATGGATGTTTTGAAGCTTTTGGGCTTTTGTAACAGACTACGTGTGTTGAATGGGTCAAATTCACCTTGAATTTGAAAGGCAACACATATTCTGTCACTAGCAAAGAATACAAACTCTTACGCTCTGTTAATTTACAGTTTTTTTTCCTTTAACTGAGCTTTGTATTGATCCAAAGAGTACATTTAATGCCTGTCCAAGTCTTGCAAGCGAGAGTCAGAGGTACCTTAACTTTTTTATTACTTTGCAGCAACAGTTTCATCATAAGACCAAGATAAGGTGAAAATCTGAAACACTAAAGCAAACTTTTTTTTATATATATATAAAAACCATAAGGAGACCTCTTGACAGATGTCTTGTGCAAATACAAGTTCTCTCAATTTTAAGAAAACTGTTTCAACCAGGCCTAGTCTTTTAACACTGTCCAAGCAGAAAGTTGACTAGACATTGGCAATAACTCCCCTCCTCCATATGTGCTTTACTTACTTGGTGTTGCCAACCACCTGTCTGCAGGCTCCTTCTGATACCCAACCACAGTACGGGTCTCTGGAGGCTATACAGGACCTGGGTAACACACACATATACACATTAATATCAATTCCCTGTTATATTTAGTAGTAGATTGGTGGTATTTCTATCTGAGTGGGGATCAAACTTACTTCTTGCATCTTCCGTGCTTTTCACAGCGTGACAGCGGCACCTTAACAACGCAGGAAGTGAATGCAACCCACAAAGCGTGACTCTTGCGGTCTATCTGTATACCGATGATACGTTTGTCTTCAACACCATCTATACTGCACCTAAAGAGAAAGACAAGGAAGAGGATAAAAAAATAGAGATTGACGTGTGTGGTTATCTATTGACAGAGTTGCAGACGAGTTAAGTGACAATATGGTGGAAAGAAAAACTGTAAGAGCAGGGATAAAGCTGGAATTGAAAACATGGGGTCAGGAACAGAGTGGGAGATAAAGAGAGATAAAGAAAGAAGTGATATAGATGAAACAGAAAAATGGACAGATGGGCACTGTGAGCAGTCAGCAATAACACTGCTCTTAACTGTAAAACCCACTAACACTAACACAACCCCCTCCACTTCCGACTCCACCATTCTTTGTCTATTCCTCCCCACAGGAGCCCACTCTAATCTCTTTGGGTGTGTCAAGCATTTTTCTATCCCTTCTCTCCATCCCTTGCTCTCTCCATTGCAGCATCCAGCTCCTGGGATTTAATCTCCTATTCGCAGTGCTCTGGTCCCGCATTAACGCTCTCAATTAGAGCTTAGAGTCCATCTACACCGGGTAATGCACGACAATCGGGCCTACGCTGATCCAAAGAGAAAGGCAGGAAGGCAAGTCACTTACTGTCCGCTGCTGAACCCAGATGGCCAGCAGCCGACGAATGCTCAACCCATGCCACAGAAAGAGAAACAAAGAGGGAGATGCAGAGAAGGAGACACCATGAGGGAAAGTGGAGAGAAGAGCAAAAAGGCCCTGCCCTTCATCCCTTCCATACGGTTCGTCACATGGTAGCAGCATGTTGGACAAAATACACTGGTAACCTTGAAAGCCCTCCTGTCAAGTCCTCGCCTTCCCTTCCTTCTTCTTCCTGGCTTTTGAACACAATAACGCGCTCTGTGCTCTGCTTCTTTCCGTGTCGTCTCTCTGATGTTCACCTCGGTTCTTTCTCCCTGTGTTTGCGCAGCCATTCGTTCCCCCTCATCCATTAGCCCTCATCCAAATATTTGCTTTGGCACGGCCGTACCCTGGCTGATTTTTTCCTTATTCACTTCTACTCTGAATACACGACAATGCTTAACTCGCTCAACCCGGCCATACTCTGCTCATGCACGTTCACATCCATACATGCACCAACAGCCGTGTAATGTATTAGCAAGAGATCCTAGGCTGGCTCTGAAGACAAACACAGATTTCAATGTGAGTGCGTGTGTGTATTTCCTTTAATCAGCCAAGGTTTTGGAGGAGCTGGGCTCCGCTGTGGTCAGGGACCACAGCGCTACATTATCCAGAGCCTTAGGGTCTATGTCTTTAATTTAGTAGCTGTGGTTGGGCAGAGTGTAACCTGATAAAACTCTTTTAAATGATAGAGTAGCCATCTGGCTGGCTGGCTTCGCTGTACAGCTTGGGTTGGGGGAACTGACTGGTTGAAATGGGGTTGGTGGGTTGGCTCAGTTGGAAGATGGTTGGAAACATGCAAAAGCACATACGTTCTCACACACAAATATGCAATAACTGACCTTCCATCGTTTGTAGCAACAGTATCCATGTGTTTTCTTATTTTCAACTTTCAGCCCCTGATACATACTCTTCTCACACATATAGATATTCTACACAAACTGGGCAACATACTTGTCAGGATTATAGACGTTCAACTCTTCAAGAAAGAGGCTATCGTTGAGAAAGCCGTTGTTCATCTTGGCCAGGAACTTGAGGATGATGCCCTTCTCAGATCCCAGAAATACCACGGTGTGGTTCTTATGGGGACCTGCCTCATTGTCCACCACGATGCGGGTCAGACGATATCTGCAAAGACAGACGACGAATACCATAAAAAAGTGTTCTCACTTTGTCCACTAACAAACAAGTGTGGTACAAGTGTGGCAGTTAGCAAAGCAGTAGGCACAGATGAAAACAACGGGGGTTCTGTCTGCATATTTTATTTCCATTCAAGTTTGGCGTTTTTGATTTAACCACATTATGGGAGTAATCAAACAGTTCAGTAGAAAGAACAACAAGGAATGAAAAAACACAGTTTTATATAGCAGGCATCAGTCAATCATCCCGTTGTTTACCTTTCAACATCAGCAAACAAATAAGAGACTATAAGAAAATAAGGAGCAGCAGGGGGGAATAGAAATTCAGCTTCTTATTAATCTGATTAATTGATTATCACTTGATACGCTACTTAGTCAGACTGCCATGGGGTACGACAGGTGGTTTCTAAAGGGGAAACTTTGCAAGAAAGTTACCGACCGTCAGCTCTGAGATTCTGTACTTTATTTCTTTATTGACAGCTGTGTATCACACATTTTGGCTCTGCACCAGGCTAATGTGCATGAAACTTAATTTTCATCTCATTATTTAAATAAAAAAAGATTAAATTAGAAAACTAGACAGCTGCCAGTCAGTGTGTTTTGGATTAGTGCCTAATTGGGCTTGTGGGTGTTACAAGGAAAATTCAGACGGATTAAATAACAAGAACAGGTTTGAAGGAATACTTCTTTAGGTTATTTATTTTTATCATCAGATTTTAGACCCACGCAGATGCTCATAAATACCTCCCATCTAGTTTAAGAGCCTGGAAACTATTAAAACTATCAAAAAGGAACATATCTGATCATCAGAGTGTTTAATGCAAATTCATGGTATTTTAATTGAGAAAGAGAGGAGGAAAGGATTAAAGATGATTTATCAGGAAATCTGTCCAATTTTACCCTCATTAATTAATACTTACTGTGTATTCCCCTTAAAAACAGTGGTAAAACAGCAGTTACAGAACAATAATTTAACTAGTTGATGGCAATATAACCTTAGTACACAGTGTGTTTTATAGCCAATGCCCACACAGAAAACAAGGTCACATCCTTTTATCTGATTTCCTCGTTTCCATATGGAGCTTAAAATGTTCTGCATCCATGACTTTATCCAATCAAACTTTATCCGGCACAAAACAGCAAGATCTAAGTAGGTTTTCATCTGTTCAAGAATAACAGGAGCTCCAAGGACAGTGTCAATGGGATTTGATCTCATTGGGAAAAAATACAATCTCAAGGACTGAGACATTCACTGTCTTCTCTATTCAAGATGGTAAAAATCTCAAGAGGGGGGCACTTTAGAGAATCAGACCCCTCGCTTTGATTAATGTGCCCGTCCAGCTGAGGTCCCTGCTACAATTCTCAGGACAGAAAAGCTTTTACAAATTTTCAGCGAAAGCTTCTGCTGGATACTTGGGTGTCCCTTCTGGGGTGTAACAAGGATCAAAACCTATTACTGCTTTTGTTTCCAACTGACTTCTTCAGCCAAATAATACTATTCCATATAGAATGCAGTGTGACAGATAACCACAAAAGGCCTCACTTTCTTTCCCCCATATGCCTTAGTAATGCTTTTTGAGCTTACATAATGCTTTTAACTACTGTTTCTGACTTGCATGCAATGCTCGGCTCACTGTGGTGTCATTTTAAATAAGAAGAAATAGTCCGATTCCTTATTATGTAAAGACCGAAATGTGCAGAACGTGGCTGTGTGACATGGTGCCTTAATGAACGGAGCGACTTGTAGGGATAACCTTGATGAAAGCTGTTCGTATTCCAGCTAAGGTGGCAGAATATGTAGGTCAGACCTCAGCAAAGCACCGGAAAGATGTGATACGCTGCAAATAATTTGTAAAACCAATGAAGAATTCTTTATGTAGCTCATCTTTAAAGTGATGTTACCACCACTGAGGCTTGTCAAAGGTCTGGCAGGCAGTTGTAACCTTAACTTTAGAGCAGCTGCAATTCAGAACCAGATCCAAATTAAAAACTAGAGACTTTTTACTTCTTGGCTTTTTACCTCTGTCAGCTAGTTTTCGCCTTGCCAGTGGCAGTGGGATGGCAGTGTGCTGTCGTTCCCCCAGAGCCTGGCTGAAATGTCTGTGTGTAGTGTAGCTAAAGGCCAGACAGACCTTTATGATCAAACAGCATCAGCCACAGTGCACTGGCTTTTGGGATTGGGCTCAACTCCAAAGAGTCTGGAGAAAAGCCAGCCACAGAACAAACTGAAAAAAAAAAAGCCAACCTTTTTTCCTTCGGTGTCTTGTCATAGAAATATTTTCAGAAGATTTTAACGACTAATTTGCAAAAGGGACCAAATATTGTTAAAATCAACCATTTTATACGCTTAAAAACTGTAAAAGTGTGAATGTGAAATCTCTGCACAAAGACTTCGACCAGAGTTTATCTTGTTGAATAAAACATTTCAGCACGAAAATTTCATCATTGTTAAACCAAAGCAAAAAATTCTTTCCTGTCTTCATCACATCACTGTGCAGTTACTCTGGGAAAATGATATTATAGTGTTGATCAGCTTCACTGCACTGAAAATAGGTCAGCGGCTGAGTACTACTTTGTTTTAATGAGCCTGACTCTCAGAGCAGCTCTTCACATAATGTCCTGAGCTGAAGAGTCTCATAGACCTCTGGTGACAGCGGTCTTTGGAGTATGTAATACTTACCGGACCATGGTCTTGAGGAACCAGGGCCTGTTGGCAATGGACGACACGGCCTCATCCATTAGCGGATGCATCTTGATGAAGTTGAGTGTATCATCTGGAAACTCATTGGATACCTTGTACCTTTCCATGGATGGAGAACCGGCACAGGTACCAGGTCTGCCAATGGAGGGAAGGGGGGAGGAGGAGGAGGAGGAGGAGGAGGGGGAGGGAAGGTGATGAGGTGGAAAAAGTGGAGAAAAATGGTAAATGTAGGAGGAAAAGTAAAGAGTACAAAAGTAGAAAAGAAAAACTGCTACATTGATTGTTTGGGGGAGTGAGCAAAGAAGTGCAACACAAGACAAAAAGTTGTACTTCTTTAAAATCAATGACTGCAGACTTAAATTACTAAACTCCTATTCCAAGAGGCTTTGGTCAGAGCAAAGGACACAAGATGTCTTCTTTTCTTTGGACTCAGGGTATAGCACTGAGGCATGCTATCTATCTGATCCTTTTACAGGGAGTTGGTGAGCTGCTTGTAAAAGAGAAGCTGCTTTTGATAGCATATCCCCTTTGCAGGCATCTCACCTCTGAGAGCTTGTAAAACCCCTTTACTGCGTGGTCTTTGATACCCTGCCACACCACATAATCCACACCAGGTCTTAGAAATATTATAGCCAACTGGCCGCTGAATGCCTGTGACTGTCAGCATGCAAGGACCAAACCCTAAAAAACATATTTCTGTGTCCTTGTGAGACAGGAATAGTCATCTTCCCATGAAAACCTTTGAAATTTTTTAACGTAGTTATTTGTAGAAATGAAGAAAATGGAAAAAAAAACAAAACAAAAGAAATCCTTCATCCTTTCTGGGCGAACACATTTCACTTTATACAAAGAAAGTAGCTTTATAAGAACAAAAAATGGAGTCATAATTTATCCTGCACAGACATTTACAACTTTTATCAAACAAGTTGACGTCAGAATAAAAAACAGTAAAAAAAAAAAAAAAACTGACAGATTTTCAATTTGTTACATCAGTGTGAGCAATTGACCTCTTAAGTGTTCATGTGAGAATTCAGAGGCGGCATTCACAAAACCATTTGTGTAAAAATCAAACACAGTCCCGCAACAGGTTTTGTACTGTAGCTACATTAATGCCTGCGGACATATGGGGAGCAGAACAGAAACAGACATCTCTTAAATACAAAAATCTGTAAATGATTCCGTATGAGAGTCTGACACATGGAGGAACAGTCTGCTGTGGGGCCAGACCTAGGTGGGTTTGTTACAACTCTCCGTCTGTCTTTCTGCAGATAAAAGGTTGGAATGAACCAGAGGATGGGAAGTGAAAACATCACGTAAAAAAAAAAAAAAGGGTATATATCTAGTCTTTGCATGTTTGACATTGTCGAACATAACATATGTAATTAAATGCAAACTGAGGGAAGTGGGCAAATTGGCATATTTAGATTCATGCATTGATGAGTCTACATGTGGATCCACACGTTACAATACAGGCACACCATATGGGAACACTCACACACACACACACACACACATGCACAGGGGTACCAGCAATTATCATGGCCCAGATCTTCGTAGTAATCTGCTTTTTTTTCTTTTCTTTTTTTTTTTAAGAGAGGAGCTCTTAGTGCACTAATTAGCAAGCAGTAGATGGGAGATTGATCAGGCTGGTGCATTTGTGGAATTAGCCAGCCATCTGTAAAATGATCTCATGCTTCGTTTGGTGATTGTAAGCCCTTCTTTGATGCAGCTACATGTGTGGAGAGGTGAGGTAATGTGCTATGGGTGCAACTGCATAAGCGTGCGTGACTAAAAGTGACATAAGATGCATAGTCTTCAACTAAAAAAGGAAAGATATATTGAAAAATGATGCAACATGATGCAACATGAACATATTACCATATAACCAAGAATGAATGCGTTGATAAAGGTATTATGGATAATATAATGTATAATCTGTATGAGCGAGATAGAGAGAAATCGAGGGAAGGGAAGATTGTGTGACTGTACTGCCTCCAATGCCATGTGTTTGCATGTGTGTGCATTGGTTAATTAACGGCTGTCGTACCTCGGCTTAGGAACCTTCTCCTCAGGAAAAGGCGTCCAGGTTGAGTCCGGGGATTTCTGCTCTTTGAAACGCCCAGTAAATGTGTTGGCTACCTCTGCCATGTCATAGGCGCAGACTGCAGAGCCTGGAATACTGCCAGAACACAGAAAAAAACACACACATAAACAAACCTTTCAACTGAACATATCAAAGAAACACCTTGCCAACACCTCAGCTTGGTGCTGACTATGAGCAGCAGAAACAAAAAAAAAAAACTGTCCCACGGATGAGTCATTTTAGTTAGCTCTTGTTTACATTGCGAAGAGACAAGTTTGCAATGTTGTCAAGTTGAGTTCTTTTCTTTACAAGGGCTTGAGTCACATTCAAGACAAAGAAAAGGAAGTTATGCTAACAAAGGAAACAGCAATACCACAATTAACTAAAACAAAGCAAGGACAAGCCAAAACTTTTCAATCATTTTGCTGATGACTGAAGATAATTACAATGTAGTACACTTATTTAAAGGCCCTAAAAAATTGCAATTAGTGCAAGACAACTGCAAGAGGAGGGTGGGAGTGATCTATGTTTGCATTGATTTTAAGGAAAGAGTAGGTGCAGTAGAATTAAAGGCATTTTTTTTTCTCTTGCAACATGAAGCAAAAAATCCCAACGGTAGAGTGCGTCGGGGTGAAATCCATCTGAGTAATGAAACAGTTCTGAAAGGCTGCACAGTAAGGTCTATGTAGGAAAATAGCAATAAGTATCATGTCTGCCTTGGAGAGAAGACTACTCAGCCTCATCACATAAAAACTCAGATATGAGTATCATGAACTGAACTGATAATAAATCTCAAGGCGCACTAATAGACAGAGGTTTAAGACTTGAAGGTGCAGGTCTATAAAAGACGTCAGTAAATGACATGAAAATTGTGTCACCAGCCCTTTTCTTACAAAACATGGGAGAGATGATTTCTTTGCTCCTGGTTGAAACAGCCTTTTTCAATAGTTGGCGTACGAGATTATCTACGTGAAATTAGAATTTGATTGAGTTTTGCAATATCCCCTGTGCTTTGAAATAGAATAACCCTGGCAGAAATCCCAATTCCTGTATTATTACAGTGTGAAGGCTCTTCAGTGCATATAGTGCATGGTATTGCTGTATGTCTGTGAATTTCTTGTGTCCCTGCCAACAAGGCCTCATGAGGACACTAACACGCCAACCCTTCCCTCTCAAACTGGGTTTCCCCAAAAGCCTTGAGGCATCACAGTTTATCACAAGTCTACTGTTTGGAGAGAAATATGGACAACCGATTATCTTATTATTGCTATTCATTTAAAGGGGAAAAACAGCCATCTTGTAATAGCTGTAGAGCCACTGGCTTCTTTCCCTCTGTGGGGAATCAATGCATAGTAGGTTGCTGAGTCACTTTTCTATTTTTCACCCATCTGCTCTAGGAAAGTAGAAATAAAACCAGGAATTGTTTATTTTTTTATGGGTTTAAAGTGTGCTCTGCCTCTGGCGGGATTTTTGGACTGTTGCATCATGGGTTAAACTCATCATTTGGACACAGCATATACAAGGGCAGCATTATAGAGAGTAGGGTCAGGGAGCTGTTAATTTTTATCTCAGCTTCTAAATTACAGTAATTACCCTCTGCATTGGATACATACAAAAAGTTAGACAGTCATACATCTGTTTACACCAGTTTAAGGGGCCGATAGAGGGTGAATGAATGAGGCTTTAAGAAAGTGTTGGGCCAGACAGCAACTCTGCCAGACACCTGACACACAAACTGTCTGAATGTAATTTCAGCCCTTCACTATGAAATGGAAAATTAATGCCAGGATCAAAACTGGCGCTTATAGAAATTTTCAGCAGTGCTGCTTCATTGAGTTTTAATGTCCATTAACCATGCTCAATTGCATTGTCACAAGCAATTGTCTTATCTGCTAAAAAGTAGCCATAAAATGGAAAATTACAATATGCGCAAGCTATCAGCCAAGCTCTATGGCTTTGTGGTAATTTTCAATTTAGATAACAACTCCTCCAGCCGATGAATATGAAAGCAGTTCTGAATATGAATTGTAAGGGGGAAAATAAGATTAAGCACCTGCATGTCAAAAGGGCAGCAAAACTGTTTTGACAGAAGATGTAAATGTTGACCCAGTAGCCTTAGAAATAACATGTTGCTGGGAGGCACAGCACAGGCACACCCGTTAATGAAGGTCAGGCTGACATAATGTTGATGAACAGAAGTATTCAAAGCATGAAAGATAATTGTTTTAATTAACGCAAAGTTCAGAATAGTTGCTGTCACACATGTACTCACTTGGGATCAGATGACTGAATAAAATGACTTCAACAAACCCCTTCAGTCCAACCTCAGATGTTTTCAGGTTTGATATAACTGCACTGCCTTGTCAGTATTTTATTCAGTCATCTATTCAGTGTTTCTTCAGCGTACCTGTTGTAAGGTGTGGAGAAGGTTGCCATCACAACATCCCTGCCGTTGATGTGAATGACATCTGTCACAGCCTGCAGGATGTTGAAGTAGAAGTGTGAATCACCAGGGATGGAGCAGTTTAAGCGAGACTTGAGAAAGGAGGTCCACTGCTTCTCCAGGACTCGGGGAGAGCCACCACGGTCGTTTTTACAAACTCTGGCCACCCGGGGAAACACAACCTGAACAAGATACACAGACAGGAAAGGTCACATTTTAATAGCTCTGAGTTTTCACATTTTCTTTTGGAAATGAGGTAAAAATGATGTTTTTTTGCAACCGAAGAGTCTCTTTTACTACCACTTGGAGAGTTATGTCATTAAATTACAACAGAAATGTAATTGTAATCCTTTAACAATTTCAAAGTGGGAGTTTGTGGCTGAAAATGAAATGAATAAGTAAAAAAATAAATATTTAACTACCTGACATAAGACTTATATTTTTGACAGATGTGAAGGATAACATTCATTAGGCTGGTTGTTTCCATGGTAATGTAAATATTAGACTGAATGGACGGAGTTTACTTTGTGATTCAAAAGCGAGCTGTAGAAGTATAAATATGACCCAGAGTTTATTAAATTAAAAAATGAATGTGGGTTATTGAACATTGAAAAGAAAAAGATACTAAAACATCACTCAACATCACAGCAGCTTCAACAAATATCTGTTGAGTGAAACAAGCCTGTTTTTTTTTTTTAAACTTGACTTATTTTGTGTGTAAACACAGTTACACAGTTGTGAGTTTTATTCATATTCATAAGAATCAGCAGCAGTCAGCTGTGATGTTCACTCAGTTCATTATTATAATAATGTGCTGTGAATGCAGGGATGAAAATGTGCGTATATTGTGTTTACAAAAATCTCACAATGATGTTGTTTATGTGCTTCCTTCCCTGTTTTTGAAAATAAATTACATGCTTGGTTTAAATTCTATAAAGGTGGGTCCCAAGGTGAGACGAGATAAGAACCAGTGCTCTAAGCACCAAGATGAATGGCCATGTTGTTGGACAAGAACATCTTTCGGTGCTGGAAATGCCACATTTTCCAAACCCCTGAATTTAATTATACAAGTTTAATGACAGTAATCATAGTAGTTTTGCCCAGTTTTGAAGATTTCTTTGAAAAATTACCAAAAAGTTACATTATTTTGATTCATAAATTGCATTTTTAATGATAAATCTTTAAATAATAGCAGATTATTTGCAATCTTCTTGTGTATAGACAGAGGGTGTACAAATAAATATTTTCAACACGATTGTGCGTAAACAATACTAAAGGCAATATGCTATAGTTTGTAATTCCCTACACAGAGAAGTGCAAACACAGTGAAGTGCTCTAACTCCTGACTGACATCCAAGAAGAACAAGAGAGGCCTCACTGTTCCCTTTGAATGACAAAAATATGTGGGAAACACTAGAGCGTCTTAATCCAGCATTTCATCACTTCATAGCAAATTAAAGACACAGGCGAGTAAACTGGAGTTTGATATGCTGTTAAATAGTCAGCACCTGGCACCAGAAAATTTAGAGTACACAGCTTCAATAGAAGCCGGCGCTGTAATTACAACTGTGCTGTACGATCATGTAGTGAGTATTGTAATTAGTTGTTGTCACACTATACTTAACAGCAATAAATCTAACCCTGAGCTGAAATTGCAACCTAGAGTAAACAGTGTGAATGGGAGTGAACATGCATTTAAACCAGATCCCTACGCACACACACCCACTGACAGCCGAAAACACAACCGACGTCACCTACACGCCACAACGCTCCCCTCCCTGATTCACAAGCACACAAAATATACATGCAGAAAAACATACAATCTCAACAAAAAAAACACACACATGCTGGCAGTCGCTCATAAACTCGCACAGGGCCGATACTAAAGAGCAACGAGACTACGGGAAATACGCTGCATTATACAGAACAGGTGAGAGTAGATCGCTTACAAGGCAGAAATATCTTTACTCCAGGCCTGTTAATTTACTTGTTCAATGAAATATTTATATCTTTCCATTCTCCAGATATCATTTGTTTAACATTTAAACCTAAGCAAAGACAAAACAAACACAGAACATTTATCAATTTACCATAAAGCACAGATGACTGGAGGGCCAATCTACTGTAAATTAATGAAAGGATATCATTTACTAAATGTTAAATTGCTCCGTGCACCATCAGTTCTACCAGCACACGCATAATTATACTGACAGTGCTTTCAAAACACCCAGCAGATTGAGGGGCCTGATCTGCATTCGTACTCTGTGCAACACATGCCTGTCACTTCTGGCACCGAATCCATTATTTCTGTGTTTCTTGTTACCTCCGCTCTGTTCTCATCTGTCGCCTATCTATCGCACCCTCTTGTGTGTTTCCGTATATTTATTCTGAAAAATACATATTAAGCGGATGATTTCCATAATGTATTTCCATCTACTACCTGGTATCCAATTAAACTTTCTCAAGACATAGTTCAGAAGCGAATCGAGGAGACTGATGGGGGGGAGGGAAGCCTGTTATAGTCATTCTAGCGTAAAACTTTAGGCAAATCAGCTCCTTCTTGGTCTTAATTTTCAGGATTAGTTCCTCGTGGGAAACAAAAATCAGACAACAGGTCAAACAGAAACACTGCCGGGCAAAAAGCGGACGTGCAATTCAAGTGGTATATTTAGACTTCAAAAAATGGGATCTCCGCACATCCACGGGTCTTTTCTTCTCAAATCTATTTCAGGCCCTGCATCCTGCCCGGTGTTTATCTGTTACTGAAAAATGCCTGGCCACTTTACAGCTCCTGAAAGCCTTCTTCCCGTTATGTGATACACCCATATCCTGTTAGTTTCCTTAGGCACTTCCTGAATCTCCCGGTAAATAGGAAGTCACCTCTGATTACAGTTAAAACAATAGTAGAACAATAGGTTCCCTGCTTACCTTTCCCATTGTGTTGTACTCCATGGCAATTTCCCGAAAGAAGAAATAGATGAAGTCCCCATAATTGACGGCCTGAACAAAGTAGGGCTCTGCATAAGAAAAAAAAGAAGCCAAAGTGATGTTTTGCCATGACAAAACAGTTCTGACACCATATTTCACAGTAAACAGCCAGAATACCTGTCATATTATGCAGAAAAGCACCGACTGTGAGCCTTGAGTGCCTCTATCTATCATCCATCATATCACCAAAACAATTTGCATGCAGGGAATGAGGGATCTCTCTATTGAGTTTTGACAGGCTGGACTTGTGCTTGTTTCTCCCCGGGGCAAAGCAATTTCCTGGCTACATCAGCTCTACCAGGGCAGGTTGGCAAAGTGACTTCATCAAATAGAGCATCCAGCATTAGCATAAGTACTCTTACTCTTCACACCCAAATTCAAAGACGCACAGGGACAACACACGAGTGAAAACACACAAACACACAAATCATGAATCACAAATCATAAAAACACAAACACTCGGTCAAGCATGCATGTCCAAACTCCAGTTTGTTTTCCAACTTGTCAGGGTCTCGGTGCCTTCTAACCACAGGGACAGGGACTGTTTGTGTGTTCTGCACTCACCTTTCAGCCATTTGGAGTCGTGTTTGACAGTGCGCAGAGTCGGGCTGTCTCCTAGGCTACGATAGATGACTGCATCGATCGCAAGAAAGTCTGTTACGGTGGCCGAGTACAGCTTGCCATCTGGAGAGGGAACACAGTGAAGGAAAGAGCAAAAAGGAGGAAAGATGGAGATGGAGAGGTGAAAAGTAGAGGCGAGAAGAATGGCGAGAGAAAGAAAGAAAGGGCCACAAAGAAAGGGTGAAAAGTAAAGTAGAGTGAAGTTAAGTCAGGAATGGAACACAAAGCCACTTGGAGGTTTCTCCTCTTTGCGGCTGGATACACAAACATGCTGCAGATAGCTTAGACCTGGAAAATGAATGAATCACACAAACCCAAGAGACTCTCTGATGGACAACAAACAGCCTGTACACACACTTAAACATGTTACACATTTGTAATTACTCACTGGTGCAAGCACACTTCAAAAGTGCAAACAAACGCTGAGGCTGTGCACACAGTCGCACATAGTCTTAGAGCTTCCATAGTCTCATGTATACGTGCACATACACATATGCTTCACACACTGAACACGAATACAATCCACCACCAGCATGACCTCAGCCTGCCATGGCTATAACCACAGTGGAAACTCAAACGACATAATTGAAAGGATAGCAGCGAGAGGAACCCTCCTGATTACTCAGTGCTTCCAGCTCCATCCAAGCAGCTCTGCTGCACATTAACCAGTCAGCCTAGGCGTTTACTCCCCTCCTCAGCTTTAAACAGGCAGGGACAGCTCATCAATACCGCCATAAATCGGTTCACAGCGAATATGAGTGGGGACTGAATGTCTTTAACAGCCACTTGGCCGGTTGCATCAGAGGAATCACACCCCGCCAACGGAACGCTGACTCATTTAATCTGCTTCTGACTTATTTTTAATCTTAAGAATTTGGAAAGACAGCTAACATGAGACAAAGAGGACAACAGAGAAGCACAATAATACTGAGGGAGAAAGACGATTCTGCTTTTTTCCCCTCCGTTTCCACAGTTTACTATTGATGTGTTTCCAAAGGACTCTAATAAGCAGCAAATTTCTGATGCAGAGCAAATGTGGCCCGGAGTTCGAAGAGCTCCAGTGCATGGAACACAGATTTGGCTTTCATTCCTGACATGTTGTCGGAGTACTGCCATTAGAATAAACCGCAGGGTATTAAGAACAATATTAAATACAACCGCAACTAATCCCCTCGCTCAAATAGACTCAACTTTCCCATCTAGCTAAAACATATTCCAGTTTGTAATAACTGCAGATAGGAGAAAATTAGGATTAATGTTTTTGCCTCATGGCAGTCAATGACTTGTAATGGTATCATACATCCACATCACAGGAACTTAAGTGTTTATCTCCTAACAGGGCTTAAACTTAAAAAATCCCATAAACAGTATGCCAGAATACAAGACATGTATATAAACTGGTGTTTTCACATTTATGTTAATCTTACCTGCAAAGAGGGCAACATTGGCGTGCTTTGCATCATAAGGGCAGCGCGCCATCCCACTGATCTCCTCTCCCAGAGCCTCAAGGGTGTCCATCTATAATCACAAATAAGGTTAAACATTACCCAAAAAAATCAAGACAATGCAGTGTTCTTAAACAGAATAACATCTAAGACAAAAAGGCTGGGACAGAATATGGTAGATCTGGAACAATAGAAGCGAACTTTAATGAGTCAAAACATGAAAATGTTGTATCCAAATAAATTGTGTTGAAGGAGAAAAGTATGGTTTTAGTCAGACTAAATTCTATTAAGGCAGAGATACACAGTCCAGGAGGGCGTCCATCTGACTCTGACCTACACTAATACCCTGTGGATGCCACTCCAGTGTCCTACTGAGAGCTGTCAAAGCAGCCCATCTGGGAGTATCTGGGAAACTGTCATGGAGAAAGATAGAAAAAAAAAAAAAAAGACATTTTCCACAGCGAAATGTTCACAGTATGTGTGGAACTGGCTTGCTTACCCCTGCCATTCTTTATCCTTCAACTGTATGGTGTTAAGTACAAGTGTTAACAACCCTCAAGAGAGATGTCAGGCCTATTTACTGCTGTCCGTTCGCCCTGCCTTAAACTCTAAGGTCTGTGATTTCATTGGGAACCAACAGTGCAGAGTAGAGAAGAGGAGAAATGTTTACTAAATCACAGTAATTTTCAAATAGTGGATAATACGATGATACTTACTGCTCAGTCTCTGCTGTGCTTTGTTCTATTCCAGGACTTGTTCAGTGAATTGAGGTACTTCAGGAAAAGACCCAAATTTTACTCTAACAACTAAGAGAAACAGTGGCCTTTCCACTTTGAAATACACATTTGAGCTCATTTTGCCTTCACAGATTCAGCTTAACACAGCTTAATACAATATTTCAACCCCATTGCCTGTTGCTTATGAAGTACCTCTAGTCTAGTTTAGGGTTTATTCTGCCAACTGGAATATGGACCAAATTTTCTAGTTTGGTTTCTGTGTGATTGGCAGTGACATGGCAGAGGATCAATGTGGGTGAGAGGTCACTAGCATCCCTCCACGGGTAGGCTTGTCTACCCCAGCACGCCGTAGGACACTCTCTTACCCTGGCTAAAGCCCAGAAATACACAAAAACACACAGAAGAGAGAGGAAAATCCATACTGCACTCGGCCAGGGCTGAGGTCAGGGAAGATTACTGAAAACACTGCTTTCTGAGTTCAGAATATATAGTCATTTTTCTTCTCTATCTCTGTTTCTATCTCTCTCTCGTATACTCTCCTTTCTCACTTTCTCTCGACAAAGAGAAACATAGCTTGCCAAGGCTGCAAAGTGCTTACGCCACCCTTTCTGGTCTCTAAACAGGTCATTTTGTTTTCTATTCCTGTCTCGGCGGAAACGGTTATCATCTGCCCACTAAAAAGGTCACACACACTCCAGCGCAATGCTGGAAAAGCCTGCCAGAGAAATTGTTGAGGCTGATTTGGCAGAGAAAATTACAAGTGACCTTTTACAACAAACACAGAACCACCAGCAGCAGCAGCAGCGCATTTCTCGATTTCTCATTCCTTGCGTTTCAACAGAAATTATAGGATAAAATATGGGGGCAGGATTGTTTTAAAGTTATATATTGTTATTAGACAGGGGAGACTATAATTATAGATTAGGCTGAGTTAATCATAAAGGACTTGAATAGCTGAAGGTCACTTGTGTCCACTGAATCAGAGTCTGGTTGTACAGAGTGATGGGGCTCCTCCGTTAAGCTTGAAACGTCAGCAGCTTCTGTGTCAGCTACCTAACAAGCAGCACACAGTAACACAAACACTCCCTCCCTCTCTGACACATCACAATCACACACTCGCATATCTCCCACGCCACGGCGGCTACCCCACCCCTCCATCTCCTCAGCTGATTTCACCGAGGCAGTGACCTCTGTCTGCTGGGCTTGGTCGGCTGTCACTGATCTATTCCTGCCGTTTGAATGGAGGAAGACACTCCCAGCCAAGCCACAGATATACGCACGGCTCCTGCGCTCCTGTCAAGTTGGCATGTGTGGAAAAACAACAGCCAAGTGCTCACATTCAAGCTGTTAGCCTTGTCCAAAGCAATATCCAATATTTCAAAAAGGGGCACTAGCGATCCATAAAACTGCCATACTGAGCCACGACATTTTCAGACATTACCATAAAGAAATCAGATGCATAAATAGCCCGATGGATGTGTTTTGTTTTTTGTTTTTTTTTTACCTTGTTTACCAAGAAAACCTTATTATGCTGTCATCTCTGCTAGACACAAAAGGAAAGGATTGCTCCTGCTTTGTTGAAACACAACTCAAAGTAATGTGAGAGAAACAGTAGACATTGTCACGTTCGTTAACAACTCGCTGTTCTTTAGGGATTTGCTGTAGCTTGGCAGACAAATGCACAGTAACCTTGGCTCGGAGTGCAGTGTATCTAGATGAATTAATTACTATAACAACAGCTCAATTGTGTTTTCCATAGGCTATATGCTAATTAATTAGACAAACATAATGTAGATTCAAAACATGCCCGTCAGGAGTGTTATAATTGGTTCAGCATCCGCTTCAGTAGGTGGGTGAGGGACCCGTCCTGCTTCTTGGTCTCTGCTGTTTTTATGAGGACTCTTTAATGGGATTTATTTGTCATTGCAACTGGATTTCTGAAATGGTCCTGATGACAAACTGAGGGTGAACTGTGCCAAAGTCCTACTTACTAAACACTTTTTTCAAACCATATCCTTAAAACATCACTGACTTATTATATTATCATATTAGTGATGTCAAAAAGGGCAGCCTTTCAAATAGCCCCTTAGGAAAAAGTCAAGATAAAATATATAGAGATATTGGTGTCCTATACTCTGTAAGAAAGTTAAGTCTCCACTCGGTAGTTACACCTGCACAACCTTCTGCATCTATGAAGGTCAAGTGCACAAGTTCACACCTGGGCCATGAAGCAGTTATGAAAACCTAACAAGGACACATCTCCCTGGGAGATTAATAGTCATGGCCCATTTCTGTGCAACCTGTTTCTGAGCCCTTAGGAGAATGAACCCTTTCCCTGACCATCCTCTTACCCTGGAGCAGGAAACTACAGTGTGTGCAGCTGTTGAGAGAAATTCAGAACTGTAATACACACAACAACCTTCATTCATCAAAACTTTCAACTTTTATAATGACAGATCTGTTAAAAATTATCGTAAAACAACACAGAAATGTAACAATAACTTCATAACCCTTTAACAACTGCAGTCTCTCCGGTGATGCATTTTGCACTTTACAGCATTTAAATTACTGTAACTCCTGAACCGTTTATGCTATCCACAAAACTCAAGCAGCATCGAAAAGCTGAGATCCTGAGGTTTCGAACTCTATATAACACTTTAGGGCAGCAGTGTGGGACTCTATTACAAATAGAAAGGAGCTGTTTCAGAGACTTCCACACAGGTTAAAAAATGCTTGGAAATAACAAAAAATATGAAGCCATTATACGGATACTGAATGTTGAAGACCAAAAAGCATGGTTGAGCAGATGTAAAATAGTTGAAAGTTTATTTCTGCAATCTCAAAAAGTTTCATTTATGGACATTTAAAGTTGTTTCTGACATTAAATATGATAAGTCAGTTTTTTTTCTTTTTTACTAAAACACTGTTTTAAGCAGTTATTATTTATAATAATGATAAATAATGGCCAGATATTGACAGTTAAGTTCTTCCTGAAATCAAAGATGCAAAAGAATTGGCAAAAAACACATTTCCTGACACTTTTATTGCAAAGAAAACATGAAGGCACCTAGGCAGCCTGTTATAATGGCAGTCTTTTATTTTACTGATGTACAATCTTTGTTAATTACAGTTCCTTGACAATGTGTGCTATTGTCTTTCTTTACAAAGAGTATCGTGTCAGTCAAACTGCTTTTGGAAAACCTGCATAAAAAAGGTATATGACTGAAATATATGTGTGGAGGTATTTGATAGCATAGCCCATTTCTATACTGTATGTCTCTGCGTGATCATTCCGAATGTAAACACACCAGACAGATGAAATGTGAAATGTCCAAGTACACCTCAGTATATGAATCGAGCATGTATCACCTGGGACTCACTGTCTCCAAGCTCCGCCCCCAGACTCCCCACTGATTCCCCCCGCCTCGCCCGGCAACAGGCGATGAAACCGACTCCAGTCATATATCAGCCCAGCTGGATGGGGTGTTTATTATTACAACACAGCGAGGGAGTGACAGAGGGAGAAAGCAACAGAGGGAAAGATGGCGGAGTGGTGGTGGGAGAGCTATGGAGGGGGAGAGGAATTAAGGCTGGCAGGAGCGCAGGAGAGCGGGGGGAGGGAGGATGAATAGAAGGGGAGAGGGAGTTGGGTGCTGTGCTGTGTTGTGTTCAGGGACAGGACTGTGCCATGGCTGCCAAGGTGTCTGTCTGTGTTTTTTCAGTGTGCATGAATGTTTGTGTGACACAATGGGTGTGTGTTTGAGCACCAAAGTGTTGACACCAGCAACACAATGTGAAGGGAGGACACAGAAGAGAAGCTAATGAACAGAAAAAAAAGAGGTAAGCCGGCTGGAAAGGTGTACAGAAAGGACAGAGCGTGGGGTGTTGCAGGTTTGGGAGCTCTCCTTGCCTCCTCTGCCCACCCACCCCCTCCAGCCTCTGCTCCCCCTCCATCTCTCCCACTCGCCCTCGCAGCGTTGTTGATTAATGTGGGATGAGGCTGGCCCCGAAACAGAAGCTCTTTTCAGCACTGTCACACTGGGGAGATGGAGAGGCAAACTGTGGCCAAGGTGGATTTAACCACAAATACACACACACACCGCAAGACACACACAGTCATACACACACTTTTGCCGAAGCAGAGTGGATGAGCCCAGCACGCCATCAAAGGCCTGGTATCTGCCCAGAGAGTCTACCCGCCTGCCAGCAGTACAGTGTGTGTGATGATTTTGTAAAATGTGTGAGTTGTATGTTTGTGAGTTTGCACAGTTGTCCCCCTGTTTGTATGTCTGAATACATAGTCTGGCTGTTTACATGTTTCTATGCCAGAGATCACTTGTAATTTCAGCGATTTTTAAAGTTTTGCCATTAAAAATTAACTTTGTTGACAATGTCATTGTTCCAGTGGTTCCTCACATAGTGACTTTTAATCATTTATAGTTAAATCAGTGGAAGCTTTGGTTCCCTCTCTGAATATATTTAAAACATTAAAACATTCATATACTTCATTAAAATATAATTATAATTTCTTTTTCACAAAATTTCAAAAGTCTTTCTCAGCACTGGTGGATTTTAATGAATGCAGTTGAGACATCCAAGGACATCATCAGTGGTAGAATGTGACCAAGTACATGCTAAGTAGGTTTCTAGAGTATATCCATTTTATGCATTTTTATACATCTATTCCACTACATCCCACATGCAAATATTGTACTGTATCTGGCAGTTTTATTTTCTGTCACAGGTGGTTTTCATCCCCTCCCTATTCACTGGTTTTTATGTGATGGTTTTAATTTTTGTGATATTCTGAAGAATGAATCAGTCCTTCATGGGCTGACAAAAATTCTCACCCCTCTAAAGCCGAATAAACTCTTTACAAACCTTGAATTCACTGGAAATCCATCTTCACAAATCTAAAAACAGGCCTCTTTTTTAAGTTCATGTTTTTTTAGATGTTTCTCACAGGACAGTGATGCTACAAATATTTAATGAACTCTGTAGATTAAAATACTAAGAGTATAAAACAGACACGTTAATACAGGAGTAATAACAATCTAATGTATCGTATAATAATACAACGTCAACAGAGCCCATTTTACTGCACAATGACTACTTTCACTTTTTATGCTTTAAGTTTGTGCTTTCAATAATAGATATTTATACTTAACTAAAGTTCTAAAAGCAGAACATTTGGATGTGGTGGAGTGTTTTCAAGCTTATATTAGTCTGTAAAGTGTAAAATACCTTTTCAACACTGATAGTAATTCATGTTGGTTTTATGAATCAAACGTGGCAATGTTTGTAAAAATGAGCTTTTTACCAAGCCTTATTTCCCTCTCTACCCCTTACTAGAGTAGTGGCATTATCACTGCAAACACAAACCTTGAAATCATAACCAGAGGAGCTATAAAGCTAACCACGCCTGATAAATACAGAGACATAAATTCCACTTTTGCTCCAGGAGGAGTCACTGAATTGAAAGACATCCACTCTGTGTGTGCTTAGCATGCTGAACCATAAAGCCAACGGAGCGGAGATGTCTTGTTTTTCTGGTAAACAGATCTAGTGAACCAAAGCAGAAGAGTTTTTCCCCACAGGCCACCTAGATAACATCTTCGTGTGCTGTGACCATCGCTTCACATCCTAACAAACCAAACAATAACATCCTCCAGGACAGAATCTCCTCTGAGTCTTTCTGCCTGCCTGTATGTCTAATTGTCTCTGGCTTCCATTCTCTCCTGTTGGACATTTGCACAGTAAATACCCTGGATGGCAGCTCAAAGTTATTCTACAGTAAACCTGAAATCCTACAGTTCTGCCTCTCAGGTATGTGCTAAGAAGTGAGAAAAACATGAAAGAAATACAGCCAGTCTGTTTCATATGTTTGCCTCGCTGCCTGCTTGTACACTTTAACTCAGTGTGCTTTTTGTGTTTATGTTTTCTTTTCCAATTTGTCCATCTGCTTCCCTGTATGCCATTTCTTTTCCCCGTCTAGATCTTTCTTTTATATTGACATCAACATGTAGTCTTGCTTGACCCAAGGTCACTAAAATGCATCTTCACTGGATGGTTTTGCTTTTCCTAAAAGAACCTTAAAACTATTCCAGACAAGCCCTCATGGATACGGTTAGACAGGCTTCTATTTACAAGGAAGGCTGAATCATATTTCAGGTCTGCATCAGTGTGTGTGAGTGAAGAAGGTAGGTAGTTAGGTTTCCTTGCTTCTAAATCGAGCGTGTCAAAGTACACCTGGAGATAAAGACATAGGAGGAGCGCCTGCTGAGTTGTGAAAGTCATCCATCTATGTCCATCGCTCCATAGCTTACCCCTTCAACTCCTACATGGTCTGGGTTGCATGTGAAATACCCATGATTGTGTGAGTATGTGCATGACGGTAACTGACAGAAAAAGAGTAAGGAGGAGACAGCGGGAATAAGAGCACTGAGAGACTGTATATGCACACTACGTATGACAACCAGGAGGTCAAAGCAAGGCTACAGAGCACCAGTCAAATCACAGTATTCTTATATATATATATATATGTGTGTGTGTGTGTGTGTGTGTGTGTGTGTGTGTGTTTGTGCCCGTACCTTATACGTTCTGCAGGAGGGGTTGAAAGCATTTGTTCCACACACAAATAAAGTGTCATCATTTTGCTGCAGGAGGACTTTGATGAAATTGTGGCACTCATCCTTCAGGCAGAGCAGAACAGGAAACAAAGAAGAAGAAAGATGGTCCGTGGTGACATTTCATAATAGATACATTTACACTAAAAAACACATGCGATTTATGAAATGAAAGGCTGTTTCTTTTCATTCTCTTTGAGTGTGAAGGACTCTCCTGACAAATGAAATGCATGCGGAACAGACATCAAGCATATAGTCAGGTAATGCAGTGTTTCCTCATGGTAGATAAAAATGTATTTATAGCGGGTTTTAGTGTGTCATTCAGCGACTGTCTAGTACAATAAAAGAGTCATAATAAAGATTTTGTTATGCCATATAGAAAAGTCAGAGAAAATTTAATTATACTGCCATTTCATATAAAGATTCACAATAACGTGCTTCATAAATTGTCATTGCAGAAAGCTATATCAACTGCAGGCGTGTTATTGCAGCTCCTGTGTGATTTTAAGTTACATTTCAGTATTTAGCTGTTCATTTTGACAGTGTGAGAACATTTTAGTAATGTTTTGAGCTGCGTGACTTGGTTTAGGGTTATGATCCAGGTGAGGCATTCAGTTGTGATGGTTGTGGTTAGGAGTAAAGGGTTATAGGGAGAACACTTAAAGGGTTAATCAGTGTCAATGACTTGCTCTCACAAGGACAGAGAAACAATTATGTGCATGTGGGACAGAGACAGAGTGAGGCAAGAAAAGACACAGTGAAGAATTACATCTGCTGCAGCTCATTTGCATTGTATATTGTTTGATTCAGTGTATTGTAAAGAATTTTTCTCTGTGAATTAAGCGGTTGCATATGCACAGTACTTCAACCACTTTCTCGGTTTCAGCATTTGTTCGTCATTACTTTCTGTACCTTATGCTTCCCCTTCATTCTGCAAGTGTCCACATCTGCCTGCCTGGACTTCCACGTCAGTTTCTAGAGAAAAGAAACGAAATGAGGCACAAAATGAGGCAAGGATATAGACAGAGGGGAGGCAGAAAATGAGCAAACTAGTAAAACATTCTGGCAGCAGAGCAGACAGAGAAAACTGACGCTGTAGGAGCTCGATAACCAATCTATACTGTGATCAATAATCATCATTTTAGATTCTCCACCGCTGATTTCCCTCATGAGGCACCTGCTCCGAGGTGAACTTTATTCCGAGCGTCGATAGGAGATCGGTTTACCTCCTTGAACTTCCAATTCTGTGCCACAGAGGAGGAAATACGATACTGACCCTGGATCAGAACAGAGTCTAACCAAGGACAGATTTTTCCTCGGAGCTAAGTGCTCATTTCTGTGGATTGATAGTCCGGTCATCCTTGCACACAAACCCGTCCACTCGCAAACACTGCCTTGGCCTGTGGGTCAGTGCTATCCTGTCAGTCAGCTGCACACACACATACACACACACAAGCTATACACCCTCTTTCAGTGTCACACACAGTTATCAGTCAATGCTAAGTTATATCTGATGTCCAGCCAACCGCGCGCACAAATCCACTCACCACTCTTCGGCCCTGCCCTGTGTGGCCCGAGGGTCAGCACTGAGTCGCTGCTTTAGGCCGCCACATACTCGCTGCTGTTGTACAACATGTTTGGAGCTCAGCCACTGATTAAAGACTCTCAGTCATCAATCAATCCGCACGTCTCCCACCAGCCTTTCATCTGCAGCCTGCTCTCATTAAGACCCACTCGCAGAGCTTTGACAATGAAGTGGATGAGGCAGAGGGATGGCGGGTTGTTGTATACATAAGAATGGCCTTGTCTGAATTCGGTTTGCATGCATTATGTTAAGGGCAAGTGATGCCAGCGAGGAGTGGTTGGAATAGAATTGAGAGTGGGTTATTACAGCTGAGGGCTGATGTAAATACGGAGCCGGAGAGGCGTCCTTTTTGCATCTGATTAATCCTTCCAAACAGTGGCATTTGACTATAGAATGCATGTCTCATCTTTATAATGCCAAGCTTTTTGTTGGGTTTTTGCACGTATTAGTGTTGCACTCAAAAACACTTCAATCAAGACCAAGACTAGACCAGGTACACAGCTTTACAAAGTTTTACAAATAGAAAGAATATGTTTAATATAGTAAGATATGGTCAGATCAGTTTACTTTCTTACCATAACACTGAAATAACCATCACATTTAGGGTGATTAAGCATCCACATATTAAATTAAATTGTTCTCTTAAGTCTTCAACACCAACACTGTTTGTTAGTGTTTTCAAACATCTATGTTAGGCTAGGTAAAACATTTTATACAGTAGGTCTACTGATCCGCCACTGTATGAAGTCAAACTAACTAGCTGAATTATTGGTTGCATTTGAAGCAGAAAGTTTTACATTAAATCACCATAATGATTATAACAGTGAATCAATAACTCATACAATACACAGAAAATTCACCGGTATCCCTATAGGTGTAGACTGCAGACCTTTGGAAAGCTCTCAATCTCAAGGATGGCAACATTAATATACTGTATATTGTTCCTATGCCTTGTGTGTTTTGCTTTTTCAGCATAGTTTTATGTTTGTGATTTGTATGTGTGTATCACTGATCAGTTATCTCATCTTCCCATTGCTCTTTTTTGTCCTTTCCTTCCCTTTCTCTCTTGCTCATCTTGTTTTTCCCCTCATCCTCCCACATCCCTCCCACAGCTTCCTGTACTGTCCTCTCAGCTTCCGTTACACACTCATCAGACCTTCCGCCGTCCTACTAATGGGGAATGATGACGTAGGTGATTCGCTAGCTGACTGATTGGATAATCTGCTTATAGGGTCACCATGGTGAGCACGGCAGGCTCGCACCAGACTCAGTGAGTGTGAACAGGTGAGTAAGACTGCTGACAGACACATGTATGCGCACACACACATATATAAATAAACCCACGTGCACACATACACACTCAGAGCCAAGTTATTAGGGTTATGTTGTCAATCACGGCACGCTGAGAACAACACGTCCTCCGAGAGGCAGACGTCTCACTCACCTTACTGAAAAAGATCTCGTCGCTGTTGGCAGTGTCTGTGTCCACCGTGTATATGTGATCCCTAGAAGTGATCAAGGGAGAGCAAGAGAGAGAGAGAGCCAGAGAGGGACAGAAACATTGAGAAAGAAAGGAGAGAGAAGGGGAGAGATGAGAAGATAAGAGGTCAGACAGCAGCAGACAGTCAGAAATTCAACAAACAATAAACCCATTTCTTTTCTTCCCTATGTTTTGCCCCTGGAGGCAGCAAACAACGTCAGAAAATGGGGCTTTGTATAAACTTTGTTCAAACTTCAAAAAATGACAATAAACAAAAGGAGGCCAGAGCTATTTGCTCTGTCAGACAGAAACAGTCAACAAAGGTTTAGAGCACTGCGGCGCAGGCCCGGGGACAAAAGCCTCTTTGTCCCAGAGAAAGGTTTTGAGGCAGGGTAGGGGAGGAGGGGAAGGTTGAGACGGGAGGTGCCAAGTCACTCAGAGCTGTTCAGGTCAATTAAGCCTAGTGTTTGAGCCACAGGAAATCTATACTAACACTCATTATAGCTCAGACAAGAAGACTTATGTGTGCTGGCCTGGAAATATACAGGCTTCTCCTGTATTACACAGTCCAGCCATATAGGCCCCAAAAGGGCATATGGAAGACATAAAACCCACAAGGGTTAACGATGTATCAGACAGACGGACCGGCTGGTTGACCATGTAGCTACACCTACTTACCATGGAGAATTAGGGTGCAGACAGGGAGAGGGAGGGGGCAACGGGGGGGTAGAAGGTGTGGAAGTGGTGTGAGCGGAAGAGACAGAAAAAAGGGGTTCTACCTCATTGGAGGAGAGAACCAAAGGTGACCGTGCCAAACGATGTAACTGCTTTAATTTGTTGGAGATTAGCTGTTGAACGTGTTTTTAATCAAAGTGTGTAACAGTGGCATTGTCAGACTCACAGCTTAATTACGTTCCAGCTCCCCAACCTGCGCTCAGCCAGGCAGGCTGCCTTGCTCTCTCATTAACTAAATCTAATAAAGTCTTTGGAGGAACAGGCATCTTGAAATGAATCCACTTATATCGCTTTCCTGGGGGCTACCTCCATTTCCTCAAGGATAAAACCCAGTCTACTGTACATTATCAGCCATGACGCTTAAATTGAATAATTAATCTTTCAAGCAGTTGAAATTACAAAAACAGTGCATCTTTCTCAGTGGGAGAGGATCTATTTCCATCGAGGCCATGGCAGAAATCTCAGTACCTTTTCATGATTGTCAGCTTTGGTTTTTTTTTTCAGTGTTTCTTTCCTCGCCTCTACTGAAACTCTAAACACTTTTAGTCATGAAAAAAGAAAGAAAGAAGTCAACTAAAGGTTACTGGGATGCAGCACATGCCCTTCTTAGACTCAAGTTCACTTGCTTTAGCAAATGCCAAATAATGACAGTTACTGTGTAGATTTCCAGCATTTCAGGCCAAAACCACAAGCTCCGCTGCTAAATGTTTTTCATTTCAGCTCTCTGGTTGCATTACCATTACACTGCTCTGGCTAATTGATCTGGATTGAATTTCCAGGGTTTCTGAAAAGAATATAGTGCCATAACACAAGGCTACAATGAAACTGATTATTATCCACAAGGGCACTTGGAGAGCACAGACTTCCACCACGGCCAATGGTCCACTCTCATTCAACAATATAATAAAACCACAAATTATGGCATATGTTTTCTTCCTTTCTCACAATTGATGCCACTGGTTGGTGGCACTAAAAAAGTTCTCAGATCTGTCGATTCCCGGGTGTTAAAAAAGAAAAGCCTATTGAGAGAGAATGTGTGCTTTTTATGGAGGCCATTTTGCCGGCACACAGACAAGAGTGATCTCTATAACCTCCGCAGAGGATTAAAAAATGGTACCTGTAATTTTTTTAAATATACAATAATCCCAATATTATCTTAAGGCCTGAAAAGAGGAAGCGTGTAAGTGTAAAGGAAGTGATGGATGTCATTATGTTCAGCACTGCCTCTAAAAAGTTCAGTAACTTGTTCATTTAATTATATCTTTATATTAAAATTCAAACTTTACAGAAACTGAATCGGAGGCAGTTAAAACAGAGGATTACTTGGCGGATTTAGTATAATCCCTTGGGTTATTTTACTGACTGCAATTTTAAAACAGCTCATGAGTAATCTATAATTGACTGCTCTGTAATTTTTGACAGTAACCTTCCCGGTCCTGTGCTCCTGGTCTTATGCTGCTCCTGTCCCCTTGTGCTGACAGCGTCTTTGAGGGCCGAGGCCTTCCAGCCGCAGGGTTTCGGTTCCAGCAGAGATTAGAAGGAGCCAAGCGATGAGGCGTCCCTCAAACATCCTGACGAGCGCTGGAGAAGGACAATGGAGCGGCTGTGTCTGTGTCAACACCAGCTTTCCAAACACACATGTGCAGGAGGACGCCCCCCCGTTTTACCCCAACATGCTCAGGCAAACACACACCCACATGCACCCTATCCCCTCTTCAGCACTGCACCTGAACTCACATTACAACATATCACTTCCTCATTGTCCTTAAATCACATCTTTATAATTTGACAGTGAAAAAGGAGGACTGAAAGCAAGGGCAGGAGGGTCTCCCCAGACCACACTGGTGTTATTGTCCTGTACGTTGTAGACCATTAAATACAAACTGCACATACTTAAGATTACTGCAGACTATTTTACGAAGTGAACCTGAAGTTTTTTAATGGATTTTCTACCTTGGAGGCAGCTGGTGGTTTCCTGTGAGAATTGATTTGGAGAGAGTTGAAACATGCTTGAAGTATATAATCCATCACAGTCAGCTTTTATTTCCTGTCAAAGTTATAAATTTGTCTGATGCTATACTGTGATATCCCAACATTCTTGGCCGAAAAGTATTGCAGTTACAACTATTTTATTACATGTTGACACAGAGTGCAAAACCGCCAAAAACTTAATATGGACCCTCTATAAAGTTCAACCTCACCTAAATTTGATCAGTTATTAAATGAACACAAAGGCAGCCAAGAATCTCAGCCCTGTGGTACATTTTAGAAGATGGTTGTCTTGTGATATTTTGGTTTGGTTTTGGTTACTTCAGTAAAATATGACTCTGTAAATATAGACAGGCATCCTACTAACACAGCAGCTTAAAGCTGAGGTCAGACGGGCTGAGGTCTAGTCAGCTCTTGCCCTCTGAGCGCAATTCAGACTAAACTGGCCAGAGTAAAAAGCTGCCGTCCATTTAGGACAGAAATGTTGCAGAGAGTGATCATACAAGCTAATTTTATTATGCAACAGTCTGTTTCCATTTATGCTCAAGCGCTTTCCTCTGAATACAAAAGCAGGTGTTTTATTGTGCATTGTTTCAAAGAGTAGAAACTATTTACATTACAGATGTAGAAATTTACATTTAATTTGTAGATATTTATGTAGGTGGAATATTGTGTTCCTCCCCTATTCTGCAAAATATGTGAAAAAATTCACTGTAATTAAAAGTGACGGTAAACTACACTGATGGAGCTTTAATGTAAGGTAGTATGCAGATATGCCTTTATGTAGGTACAGTGTATATATCAGAGGATCCTGTAGGTAAAGGTAGTCCTTTAGAATTTCAGGTGGATGGGGAGTTAGTTTTGCTGTTTGTCAAATGACTGAGATTAGACAGAAGAGGAAGTCTATAAAAGGAACAGGGATCAATGTGTCGGGTGTTTTATATAAATGATGCATTTCTAATATGAATTATAAATGAAATGCAGCCAAAAACCACCACCTTACAAAATGCAAGATGTCAGAGGTGCCAGAAAGTCAATCTTAAAAAAAAAAAAAGTAAGATGGGACAAAATTATTTATTTTAGGATTTCGATGGGATTTTCGAAAGTTTTTTCTTGAAGTGGGATGGAACAGGAGTGGAAATCTACTCTTGTGTCACCCTCTAAAATGTATGTAGATAAAATAAGGTTCTTGGAAAAGCAGTTTCATTTTTCATCTTCACTCTCATCCTGTCCCATGCTCCATGAAATGACTCTATTTACAGAAAAACATCAGAATCTGTTTTTCTTTTTTGCATGCTATTCTCTTCCTCGTCATTTTCAACGTTGGCTCTAAACTGTAGTGAGGATATCGCGGAGTCATTATACAGAACATAAGGGCCTACAGGGAGTTGTGCTGAAATTAAAGAGCACACTGGTATTCTGAGAAAAAGGAGATGGAGAAGTGTTTGACAACCGACGGATGCGGAACATTGGCTGTCAATGTGAATCATTTGGCGTGGGTTTCTCATTTCCCGAAATTCTGCGACAAAAATGTGTGAGTAGGACGGAAGGTATGCAAATATCCTCTCAGACACAAGTATGGGGGCACTGTAGAAGGATGGGTACAGCGGGAGAAAAAGAGTTGAATGATCAAGGCAAGACAGTAGACCAACTGAGCCGAGGCAAGAGCGCGAGATTGAGTGTAATAGAGTGACATAGAGGGTGTCCGTCGGACATGTAGCCATGCGTGGCCACGGAAACACAGGGGCTTTGTGTGAAAGAATGTCGTTTTCATAACAGCACATTTCTTCTGGGGTGACCGTGGGCCAGCTTGGTCCATCTGCTGGGCCTTTGTCAAACCATCTCGCACTTCAGTAGCAAAAAAAAAAAAACAGGGAATGTGATTAGCATGCACCCCGCACCTTTTTGCCACAACCCCTCTTCCTTCAAACTAAATGCCTACACGTCCACCCCCCCTGCACCTCCCACCCCTTCCTCTCTCATCACCCTCTTCACCCATATTCCTCTCTCTTCATACATAACTGAATCATGGGTGGTATAGGAGGGCTCATTGTACATTGTTTTGGTTCTCACTGGTTCAAATCCTTCTCACAAAGTGGATGGGAGGGAACCGAGAAAGCCAGCAGGCACCTTTGGGCTGTGAAGGGAGTTGTTGAGGTTCTGAATGAGCTGAGGGCACAGAGAGGCCCCCGGTGATGGGGTGGCATGAAATACAACAAGCCAGGGTTCACTCACCCCGACGCCGAGGCAGGTTGTTCTTTTCGAAGGTTTAAGTTCTCATTACGGTGATTTACATTCAGTTCACATTTCCATTGGTGTGTGTGTGCATGTGTTTTTGTGTGAGTGTATGTGTTTTTGTATGAATCGGTGAAGTGAGGTGAGGTGGATCTTTTAAGGACACGAACAGGCAATTAGGGTTCCATACCTCTACATATGTTAAAAAAGTAAAAACAAAAAAAGAAAAAAAGAACACTATTCAGGAGTTTTGGGGTGAGATAAGATATGCAGTTATTAGTGTTAAATATATAAATTGTGGCTCTTGATTCATCAATTTATCTGCAGACCAACATTCGTTGCTCATAGATGTCAGTGCATCTCTGAGCATCAGTCCACTAACTAAACTATTTTGACGATATTCCCCAAACTTTAATAATTATTGTTAAATAATAATGTTAAGTACCATGAACTAGCCTGTAATGTCCAGTACTATAATAAAAGGTTCAACATGGAGGAGTCATGTGCTCTTGGGTGGTTATGTGAGTTGGCATTGTACTGGTTGATTTATTTATTTTTTATGTCATCTGACTCCATTTATAAGCTAACAGTAGCTTGCATTTTATGCTGATATAGTTGTAGAGGCACTGAAGAACCAGACAGCAACTGTAGCTCTGTCTGTTATCACAGATGTAGGCGACTGAGACAGGTGTTAGCTTAGAAATGGAAGCAGTGAACATGAACAATTAGATCCCATCACAAAATAGGTTTCAACAAAAATTTATTTATCTCCATAAGAATAAGCCCATCATGCATTGTTATTATTTAAGTGTATTTATAGTGCTGTACTTTATTAGGCTGCACAATGGTATATGAGCAGATTATTGGATGTCTTGAATGGACAGAATAATATTACATCTGCCTAAAAAGAAAAGTCAAGGGGATTAGGACAAATGCAGAGTGACTATGAAGGATTTTTCTCTTGATTTTTACACATCTCCATATTCAATATGTATCTGCAAGCTTTCTGCTCACAGACCCTTCAGTGTGACAGGCTAGATTAACCACAGTGACCAGCAGCTGTGCAACCCATTGCTATTTCTAAGTCTTCACACAGAACTGAGTGTATGCATCTGCAGGTTAAATAAGGTACTTCTTACAAGTACCAGGCTTATTTGGGTGATTGGCTCACCACGAGTCCTGAAACCTTGAAAGAAAATTGAGTATTTTGCATAAATTAAGAGCTGAGTTCTGAACAGAAACTTTGACCAACTTTTAATTCAGGTGATTATGATTACTGAAGCAGTGAGCTTTGTTTCAGGGCACGGACGTGGTTGGATGTTGCTGGTGCTGAGGGGCGAGGGAAAGGAGGCAACCGTGTAATCCCCGTCATTAGTGGGTTTTAACAGGATTTGGTGCAGCTACAATAATGGAGACTCTAGTGGCCTCCACTGCGAAACCCAAAGATACCCAACAGGGAAGCACAGCCGCCACAGTGGCACAACTGTTCCAGAGGACGCAGCTGAGAGAAGGTAATCTTTATTTTTGAGTGCGTATGTGTGTGTTTTTGTGACTGCTAAGGGCAACCACAGATTTTGGGCTGTCCATTCTCCTCTCTCCCCCAAACACATTTAATCTCTGGTTCCCATGCTTCCCAGCCTCATAGAGGGGTGTAAACAGTGTGTGGTTAGTGTTACCATGGCAAAGGCCAGTTGAGGGCCGGGAATGGCGACTATGCATTGCATGTGGAGGGACCTGGGGCATGCTCGCTAGGCAGGCTATACAGTAACACATTCACACACATAAGCTCATCGTGTAAAGGCTGTCTGTCTTAGTCTCTGCATGTCGTCTTTTATCTTGTCCTTAAACTTTACCTCGTTGTCACGGAGGAATTACACTTTGTTGGTTACTTTTTAAGAGTTTTATCCATCATTCCTTCAAGTAACAATAACACTGTGCTGCTTCAGTTAATTACAGAAATCTTGTAAAAAGTGTCATTGCTAAAAGGAAGACAGATGGACCAAGGGACATAAGCAGATTGACAGTCATACATGTATTAATCTAATGCTATTGTAAGCCAAACTTATTTGGAAGGAAAACAAAACTGGAAAATAGATACTACTACTACTACTACTATTAATGTTTTCACTTTTAAAAGGCCTAAACTGACAACAATAACAACCAAAGGGAAACATTCTAGGTCTGAAGACTTTATTCAGCCTCTTTAAAAGATGCATGACAAGTGGTTTCAATCAAATTCATAGACTAATCACAAACACACAGTGGAGGAGTTATTGTGACACATTTTGGTTTTGGCTGTACACACCCATCTCCATGCACACACCATGGTACACAGTAACATGTGCACGCAGATATTTTGCAGAGATCAGAATGATAAATCTCCCATTGCACAGTGATGAATGCCCTCTCTGCTGTGCATAGTGTACCCTGACCATGAAATATGGACCAATGAGATAGGAATCCTCCTGTGTCCATCTCTCACAGCATCTGGAGCAGTTTATTGCTTTTTGCCAAACGTGACTCTGCTACTAAATACTGAAACACACATGACAGCAGATACATATAAACTCCTACGCTTGTGCAGAAAGATGGTTTAATGTTCATAAACCGTATTTTAATATACACCATCATTTCAATATATCACGGATAATGTACAAGCATAGCTGGTACTGTATATACTTCACACACACAGCTTTTACTATGATTAATAACGTATAGGTACATCTGTATACGACTGCACCTGTATGCAAAGAACAGTTCTAGGGGGAAAAAAAGGTGTCCCTCTTTTTCCAAACAATTATTGAAGGAATTGTGAGGAGAATAAAAACTATCCTGAGCCAAGTGTTTGCATTGTATAACCTGATCAAAAAAGATTGTTTTCTGACAACCTGCATATGAAAAGACACTTGTCCAATATCTTATCAGGCTGTCTCTAGGGTAATATTATTAATACTCCTACCAGAAACTGAGCCATGGAACAAGGTGTAGAATATTAGAGGACTTATTCATAAACTGAATCCACAAACAGCCATCGATATAGTATATGAGGCTTTGAGGGCTAATGATATTTATTGGAAAAGGCATCCGACCTCATCAGCTGAGGTTGTTTACTTGTATGTTTATCCACATACAAAAGCCTAAACACAGCTGCAAAAGGAGCATTTACTTCTACCAAATCAATATATTTCATTCAGAGCCTAAAACTGCGAATGAATTATCAGTTACTGCATCTGTTGCTCAGCTCCTCCTTTGCCAATGACTTGACTCTTTCCCTCTATGGATTAAGCCACTTTTGTCTATTTACAATTTTATCAGTTGCTATGTTTGTATGCAACTCGCAGCTTAGAAATCTTGTGATTTTATTGCCAGCACCAAATTAGGAGCCAAAAGGATTTAATACACTGAGCAGCCATTCAAAAAACAGCCTGAAACAGTGTTGGGCTTTGGACTGTGTTCACAGTGGCCATCTGCAAGCTGCTGCGCACCAAGAACTGACGCTCACTGGTCTAGAGGCATGATGGCAGAGCTGTGTGATGCTGGCCCCAGAATAAACAAGTCATTTGACTGGACAACAGTCATAAAGGCGACTATTGAAGGTTTTTTTTCTGAAGCATTGTTCCTTGTTTCGTAGCTAAAGCTGACTTGCCAACTCGATCGCTGGCTCACTTTCACATTGATTTCTTTAGCGGTGATTATCTGCAATGTTTGCCTTGAACTGTTTGTCATTTAACTTTTACATGTCTTTATCGATATCCTTTTAGTGCAGATTGATCTGTGTGTCCATGCTATCGACTCAGACGTTCTCCTTTGTGTCAGGATCAATGGCGGTCATCCGGCTAAGGGCTAATCTAAGGCAGTCATTCCAGTTATTCAGGGGTCACATACCCACATACCCATGTGTCAGAATTCCCGTCTGCTTTGGGAATGTATGCAAGTGTGGGACAGACACACCGGGTAACCTTGCACGCAGTTGACCCCACAAACACGAGCACAACTGCCAGAGCGAGCAGACGGGATCACATGACGCCAATGCACACACTACATACAACGGCCACACCCACATACACACCAGCACATGTTCGCCATACCAAATGTATATCCATATGCACACACGCCCACATATCACACGCAAGAAATCACTTCTAAATCCACTCAACAACTGGTGCTAAACTGGGAAATACACCCTCACGCACACACACATATACAGACCTACACACCCTCCCAATAAACCCTCTGAGTCTCATTTCCCTTTACTTCCCCACAGACTCCCACCACCCCATTGTGAAGCAGGTGGGCGACAATCAGACCAAGGTGTCTGGCCAACACACACACACACACACCTACACACGCACACAACAAAAACACACATTCTCTATTTCCTCCCTCACTCTCCACTCACCTCCTCTTAATGACCACAGATATGTTAAAAAGCTCTGCCACTTAAAGCAGTCGCCTCCCTCCAGCACTTAATTTGACATGCTTGGAAGGAAAACAAAGAAAGACCCCTATTGTGTCTTTCAACACTATCCAATCAAGCCTGCCACTCAATTAGCTATGGATGACATAAAAACAAGCCAATAAGGATCCATTTCATTGAGACCTTTTTTAGGGCGCCTTTATAATTGGTGTTACATTTCAAAGTGTGCTGAAGGTAAAACCTGCCTGGTGACGCTGCAGACACAGGCCTGACTGTTTCACAGATATTTCACTTTGCCATAATCACTAGAATACTGGGGACAAGA
Source organism: Apogon talboti (assembly GCA_037367365.1). NCBI lineage: Eukaryota > Metazoa > Chordata > Actinopteri > Kurtiformes > Apogonidae > Apogon > Apogon talboti. Next base: position 26,810,842 of record JAPQRQ010000028.1, read on the forward strand.
GACAAGACAGAATCAATACTGGTTTTCTTCATGTCTCCAGATGATGTAATTGAGCTATCTCATAAAGTTGAATCACACAAAATAAAAACTGATAGACAAAAGTCAGTGCTGGCAGGGGGCAGGCAAGAAAGAACACAGTCACGCAGAGACACAAAGAGTTTTTAAGATCAATTTGTGAGGGCAATGGGGGTGCCAACAATATGCCTTCAGTATTCCTCCTATTTCTACAGTTTATTGACAGCAAATACTCTGCACACCTCTGTAAATACTTTAAATCACTTACTGAGCTGGACCCTTTAAGCCCTAAATGAGGATTATATCATGATGTTCCCTCTGAAAAATTGAAAAGTATTTTCATTCTAAGGTTTTACCCATCAGATGTTTTCATCTGGGTGCATGTGCGTGTCTGTGTTTGTGAGTTTATGCGTCTGCCTGGATGTAGTGGGGCATAACTCTTCAGGGACACTGTTCGAGGTAAAAGGAGCTTTTGCAGATGGCGATGCCCAAAATAGAAAACAACAAAGAGGTAATGAAAGAAAGAAAGTCCAGTCTGCAAAGTGCTTTCAATTCTCTTCATTTTGCTCCAAATTACCCCACCCCCCACCTCACCCCCCCATTCTCAAAACTTTGAAAGAAAACAACACAGCGGGATTCCAAAGTTTATTTCAATAAACCCTGACTGCTGTAGATCTCGCAGCGCTCATCCATTTTTTAGTTTAAAAGCACTACATGTTCGCAGAGTGACTTGAACGCTCAGCTGGCACCCAATGATGAGAACCGCTCGTAAATGAAAGTCAAGTTTGATAAGCAACTGTGTTATGAAACGGGATAGTGAAGTGTTCAATAACCAAAAACCAGACCACATATATGTCCCCATCCCTTTGAAAACCCTCCCAACTTACCTGGCAGCAATGTATAAAGTCCTGTTCATGATCATGATGAGCTGGATGTCCAGTTTATGTCGCTGCGTGTTGTTCCTGCCAGGTTTATGGCCCACAAATGCTGGATACTGCTTTGTGTCTGAAAGTACAGAAAACCAGTTCAAAACTGAACCCCAGGTAAAACATACTGTAGTACGGTAGCTAAAATGACTACATGAATGACAACTATATGAAATTAAGTTTTTCCGACGCATCTAATGACAACCCATGAGTCTAAGCTGGAGGGAAAAAAGTTCACCACAATTGTTGGTTGAAGTCTACTTTAGCCATAAATTGCAGAGTAAAACTGTGCTGCACTGTAGCGTGCAATTGTTCTATTGTTAGTGGCTTTGGATGAAAGTGCTTGGTTTGAATAAACAGTCTGATATAGGAGCAGGTTGGCTACTGTTCCTGCTTTCCTGTCCAGGAGATACAGCATTATGCCCAAAGAGAGTAGGATGAGGGACAGGACAGAGGGAAAAACACAGAGAAAAACAGAGGAAACAATGACCATATCTTTATAGCCTGCCACAGCATTTACACTATCACACACAGCATTAGGAGCCCAACAGAAAAATAGCGGATTATCCTTTGATGTGGGGTGGGCTCCGTTTCAAATGCTGCTTTAAGTCGTTCATTTTAGTGTGTGTATCCTTGGGCGCTAAATTACACTCTGTGCCTTCAAATGCATTCAACGTAGAGGTGGGGGTTGTAGAGGAAGCAAGGGTTGAGAGGGATGTGGAGGAGCAAAAGGATAGAACAAGTAAGAGAGATACCAAGAGAGGGATTTGAGATGGGGTAAGAAGTGGAAGACAAAGAAGAGGGTGCAAAGGGTTCAGGGAAAGAGCGAGGCAGGACTTGTAATGAGTGAAAGGACATTCCATAGAGAGAAAGAAAGAAGGAAAGAAGAGTAGGAAGAAAGGAAGGAAGGAAAAAATTAAAGAAAGGAGGGGAAAATGAAAGAGGGAAAAAAAGAAGAAGAAAACATTTAAAGAAGGAAAGACAGTTATACTCACAGTTGCCATGTGAGATACTAATAGGCTCGGTGTCCTCGGGGAAGCCCGCCCCGGCTATTTGCAGTAGCGTGAAGTAGAGTAACAAGGCCTCTGACCTCATGGTCGCACCAACGCTGCCGCTGCTGGTCCTCTGCTACAGATTTACCTCAGCCTGTATACAAAGACAGACAGAGGAGGTAGACAAGGGAGAAGAGGGAGAGGAATGAAGGGGTGAGATTGGGAACGCAGAGGGAAAAAAGGGAGAGAGAAAAAAAACACTTTGTCAAACAACTCAGTTTTCACCTGACTGCTTTCACAATTACTTTTTTTTCTGCATTCAGGGAGAGGCAGAAACAGAAAGAAGTTATCCAAACAAATTCAAGTCCACCTGAATTAGCTGTTTGTGCATTTTGCACGGCCCGTTGCAGTCTGTCAGAGATATATTTATATATGCATTTTCGATGACTCAAGTGAGCCACGTTGCAAGCGAAACAGAATTAATTGGATTAGGGTGGTAATATGCGTCATAGATCGATGTCAGGCAGAGAAGATCTCTCTCTCTCTCTCTCTCTCTCTCTGTCTCTGTGACAGGGTCTTAGTGAAGTAGGAGAGCTCTTGTTGAGATTAGCCTGCTGTAAACTATCAGCAGTACCTGGAGATGGGGCAGGATGGCTTGGCAAGTACCTAATTTCCCACTTGTCAGTCTCCTCTTATGGTAGCAATCCCCCATCCCAAATTCTACGGGCTGATGATGACTCCAAACTAAATCAGTGCATCAGAGGAGCTATTTAACACTGTTTTACCAACGAGATACTTTAAAAACCACCTGGAGACTCTCTGCCTCTTTACCTTTTTCCGTCATCTCTACTACACTTGGAGTCTATCTTAAATGTCAACTGGTGATTGTATTTTCACTCAGCAGGCATGACTCCTTGTTGAATGTCCTTAACCTTTTTGGTGTGTTTTTTTTTTTTTTTACCTTTAATTACTGAAATCACTGTTCCCATAACTAGACAATTTCCTAAAGTAATGTATATGCACCTATTAAAGCATATTTTTATTGCAGATGCCCTAAACTCTGTTAATCTAATGTCTTCATTGCACACACCATGGCAACTGAGTTTTTCTCACCGCAGTTTGTGGCAACAAATTACACCCATAAATCATCCAAGACAATTATTGCGTCTGTAATCTAATCAAGAATAAAGCATTTAATTTGCATAAAGCACCTTTTTTTTTCACTGGAGTTTCTTGGGTGAGATGTAGCTGTGTAGATAGGGCGGGGGGATGCTTCAGGGATGAAGAATTGAATAAAATAGTGGATTTCATTTGCTCCAATCTGATAAAAGTTGTTTATCCCACACTGTATTTTCATACGCTATTGTATGTCCGAGGGGAGGACTGAAGAGGGGCGAGAGAGAGAGAGAGAGAGAGAGAGAGAGAGAGAGAGAGAGAGGGAGAGGGAGAGTTAGTGGGAGAGGGGAGACTACTTTCTCTTTTGTCATCTCTCTCTCTCTCTCTCTCTCCATGCTCCTGTGAATCACATTCAGGAGAGGAATGAAAACACTATTCAGTAAGAGAATCACTTAAACACTGAGGAGAATACCAATACTAAAGCCTGGATACGACCTTGATCTCACAAGCTGCTCCGTTCCCTCCCTCTTTTCTCACTCCTTGGCCTACTCCTCTTATCCTTGCACTCTTTTTTGTACTGCACTCCATATTTTACGAAAAGCAAAAAATTCTGAAATGGATTTTCCCTCACCTTTATCTTGCAGCGAAGGTTGACTTGTGCATTACAACTTTGGCCAAATTCTAAACAATAATTGCCCGTGGGGGGGGGGGGGGGGGGGGGGGGGGGGGGGGGGGGGGGGGGGGGGGGGGGGGGGGGGGG
>JAPQRQ010000028.1:26835498-26853943 GCA_037367365.1 Apogon talboti
CACACAAGCACACACAAACGTGCGCACACACAGTGTTCCCAGCGTTCCTGGCAGCACCAGTCAATCCAGTCTGCTCGTCCACATTTTTCTGTTTCTGCTGCTTCCCTGTGGGGTGTCCATCATTTATTTAACTACAGTTCTTGTAATTATATTTTCCCATGGGTTAAGAAACATAACATAAATATGCATTGTCCTCCGCAAATGCAATGCCGTGAATCCCTTTAACATGTCAGGGAAAAAAAATCTACTTTTGTTCAAAGCCTGAAAACTATATAATGATTCAAGACCAGAATCACCAGCAGCTTTATTCATATAATCCCCATCTCAACAGCAGCACAGTAACTTTTACAAATGTTAGTGCGAGTGAGTCAAACCATTTGTTTTGTACGATAGAGAAATTATAGCTGTCTTGTTATATGCTTTCCTTATATTTTTTTCTTTGCGTGTCCTCAGCTGGATACGAGTGGATGTATTTCATGTATTATATCAGCAACATCTTCCGTTACATATAGCTACTACGAATCACTCCCTCCGAGCATGCCCTTTAGGCAAAATCACAGATATGCTAAGCTGCACAAGAGAAACACAGTCCAATCCTGTATAGAACTGATGCATAATTCATTTCTATTGCAAAATATCATACAAGGAAGGAAAATATTAGAACTTTTAAAACAAGCTTAAAGACTAAATTCAAATAAGGAGGCTTTCCGTGGAATAGGGAGTGATACCTCACTGAAAAAATACCAGTACAAAGTTTTAAAGTGGTAATAAATATTTTACTGCAACGATAACAACTTTGGACATTGAAGTGTATGGTCGATGAAAGAGCTGTTTTGACATGAAAGCAGATTAAAGTCGCTCCAAGTTTCAGACTTCTAACACTTTGCACGATATCAACACAAAATCACACCTAAATTAAGGATGAATGAAGTAACTTTGCATGCTAACATATAAACTGCCAAGAATATACAATTAAGAGACTTTGTGCTCAGATGAGATGTTGGGTTGTCACGCTAACGAAACGGATGAATTATAGATGCCTGCATCACTCCACCCAACCACTATCTCTCTCTTCCCCTCTCTCTCTCTTTCTCTGTCAAAATGTGATGAGCTAAGAAACTCAAGAAGCAGCTTTGGGTGTGAAACTGTATCCCTCTCTGGGGGTTTCAGCCATTTTGTTGAATTTGCATCTTAACAACCTTTCTGAGTAATTGAAAAAGTGGTGTCAGAGCCCAGAGTCTTGATCTCTGATATGGTAATTACCTTCCATTTATGCCAGAGACTTTCAGGGAGTCCTGAGATCCAGAGGCAGCAGCTGTCTTTGAGGAAAAAGCGTAATGACCTGCATATGTCTCCGTCTTCTTGGGAGCTATCAAAAAGCATTTGGTTGGGCATTTTCATCTGCAGTTGACATGTCTGATTGTAAAATCCAGTAAAGTTGTCTAATCTTCTAACAGAAGCAGAGGGAAGAAAAAAAATTGAGGGATGGGGGTATAGGCGGAAGGACAGAGGCAGACCTTTCATGTGGTTTTGAGCCCACTCTAAAATGGGTTCCAGACGAGAGTGTGCTGCATACATGCCACGCTTAAGTCTAAGCTTTTGATGATATGCTACTGGTTTGGTGTGGTGTCTGTGTGTGTGTCTGCTAGAAGATGTTTATAGGATCACGACAGCCCCCTCCAAACACACACTTAGTCAGAACCATGTAATCCTTTGTTTAAAAAAGTCAGGTTAGGGGGGTAAGTCGAGTAAAAGTGGGAATGTGATCCAAGACAAAAATCAAGAACTTTTATCAGGCAACATGAGAGAGATTGCTAGCAACTGAAGCAAACAAAACTGTGTATACCTAAAGTCAGTAATCAGCCACTCATTTTTTAAGATGCTACAAGCGATTAACTGAAACAAAGCCACTGAGATAGCACTTTTTCCCAAGATGCCATCAAACACTCGTAATGCGTTACTGCCCAACACCAAAAAATGTTTGATCTCTCCTGATATACCTAAATACATGACAGCTGACATACATCAGCTGCCGTAGGACTGATGTTGAAACCAGGCAGCTTTTATCATTCGATTCCGCTCCATCTTTCATCTATATCTATGGACACCAATGCTGTGAAACGTCAAAACAAATAGCTCAGAGGGACTAGTTCAAGAACGAGAGATCTGACGGATGAATATGTTTGTGTTGGGTAACGCAAACATATTAGTTCAGTGTCTGTGTGACTATATATGTATCTATATTGGCAAGTGTGCAAGAACCCTGCACTGTGTGTTACTATATATAGCATGACTTTCACCAAAGATTCCCTCTTAATTAAAAAGAAGCAGCAAGTGTAATATCAGGTCAGTGGGCTTGCATTTGCTGTGCCTCATGTGAAGGAACATTTTTTCCTTCACCATCACCACAATTACTTGATTAGCTAAAGTCATTTGTCAATTACTATATTGCTCAATTTGAGAGCTGTGCCAGCTACTAATCATGGTCAAATGGAGAGGGAGAAATGGTGAAAGCGAGGAAATAATGGGAATGAGTTAAATGATCCATGACACAGTTGTGGCTCCTATTCTCTGATTTATTCGCTTTATGTCTTAAAGATAAACTATTAGTATTAGCTTCATCAGCTGCTTTTAAATGCCCAAATGCTTGAGTCCAGAATGTATATTAGGGAGGGTGAAAAGGCTAAAAGGCTCATAAAAACAGCTGAAAATTATTAAATTACGTAACCACGTTATTGTAAAGAATTTTTACTAGAATTGATGTCTTATATCCTGTGCAATGTCACTGGATTCACTATCAGAGAAATGGTGCTAATTACATGCAGGGCATTATCCCGTGGTATACATGTAAGTCTTCCTCTAAGCCTGAATCAATACAGAGTTTGTTAAAGAGCCACTAATGTCCATGGCTCCATGCTTCGCAGACACTAACGACCTCGCTCTGGATCCAACTACGACAACTGAAGACACCCAGCACACACTGCAATCAATATCGTCTTCTACTGCCTCACTCCTTCTTCCTCTGTCTGTCTTACCATCTGTCTAACTGCCTCGCTGCCTCTATCTCTCATGCCTATCTTTCTCTCTCCCCGTCACCTCTGTCATCTCAGTTCCTTATCTCGTCCCCTTCTGTTAACAAAGATGCTATCGCTCCCTGTGTTTTATACCTCCAAACACCTCCATACCTCCTACATCTCTGCCTGGACCTTTCCCCTGTTCCTTTCCTTTTTCCATTATTCACTCTGTCCATCTCAATCTCCTTCTCTCTGTCTCTTCCCTTTACCCTCTCTCTCGGCCCAGCCAACAGCTTCATTGTCCTTGGGTTGGGGTGAACAATGTCAGCCCACATGGGGCCCCAGTGCAGTCCCAGCCGAGAAGGCAGGGAGCACCAGAGAACACCCATAACTCAATGTTTCAACTGAGCTGCGGGATAAAGGGAAGCCTCACACATGGCTGACTATGTGGGTCAGTCTTGGATCATTTGTAGTAGAGGAGGCCAGCAACTGGCACCAGAATCCCCCACTGAGTGTCTCTATGTGTGTGTGTCTGTGTGAATGAGTGACTGAGTGAGTGAGTGAGTGAATGAGTGCTTCGTGTCCCCCTGCAACCCAGTGGTAAGGCCCCCCTCTGGTTCATCCCAGCCAACTCTTCTATGGGAAACCTGCTTCTCTCTCTCCATCCCCGCTGCCGCTTCCCTCCACCCTCCCCTCGCTATGTGACCGCACCCCGACGCCTTTGTAAGCACTGGGGACAAAACAGGGGGCTCATTGGGGCCACCAATTAGTCCTCCCCCATGGGGTGACAAGGCCGATGAATAGAGGGACCCCCAAACCGTCCACGCATATAATCTCAGCCTTCCTTTTAGAGACTGCACTGTCGTAGTCACTCAGATTCAACCTTGTTTTCCGAAAGGTCTCTCTCGTGATTTAAAGGCATGGCCTGCTGGTCCCAAAAAAAGAAGGAAAAAGAAAAGGAGCATCCGGATGCCAGTGAGTCACTTCGCCAGGAGAATAGGACACAACTTGCTCTTCTAACTGTGTGTTCAGCCTGGAAGCGGACGAGGATGGCTTTGGAAGGGGAGGGGGGTTAAGGGAAGGTGATTTTTTTCCATCAATCACCAAGTGACATAAGCAACAATAGCAACTTGGAATCCATTACCAAAACAAACAAAGACATAGCAGGAGAGTCTGCAGCAGGAACTTCAAACTGTGGGACAGGCTATGTAAACTAAAGTGGTGATTGAGGAGGCGCAGGGAGAACAACCCCGGCTGCTGGTGAACCTAACCCATGTCAGAATGACACGATGTCTCAATAGTTGCATTATCACTTGAGCTATCCCCTCCCCCCACAGCTTTGTGGAACAGGATTAGCTTTTAAGGGAAAAAAGGGGGGGATTTCTGAAAACCATCTGATCATATTTATTTCAATACAAGCTTTTACAGAAAATGCAAATGCCTCTCCCTGTCTGCACTTTGGGTAAATGCTTTTCATTAGTCAAAATTATCCACAGTCATTACATCATGACTCAAGCTCAAGAGGATTTTGTCTGACTTGCTTAGCCTTATGCGTTTCAGATATTATAACATTGAAACATCCCTTCAGTCTCCTTGTATCTTGAAAAAACAGATTATTTTGACTTTTTTAAGAGATTAGACTGCATGCAGGCAATCTGGCACTAACCGTGGCTAAGCACACTAATACACACATACTCCTTTCTATCCTCACCTTTTTTGGACTAAGAGCTACAAGATTAAACATGAGAGAAACAGTGGATACAGAGAGGAAGATGAATGTGGGGGACTTTTTGCAGGGAAGGTTGAACATTCACAACCACTGCATATGTGGTCAAATGACGATTACAATAACAGAAAAATGACCTACTTAACACAGAGTTGTGACAGATCATTTCACATGACACAGATCTCTCTAAAAAATTCAAATTTATGAGGTAATCTGTGTTTTCACCATAGGAACAGCTTCGAATACCGAGCGCTAAAGAGTGTTATGCATGTATTCACACTTCAGTTAAATGGTCCACTCCAAAAATTTATTATATTAAAAAAAAAAGAAAGAAAAAGCCTCTCCTGTGAAAAGCAGAGTCACAGTAAAACAGAAAAATACTGTCTCTCAAAGAAATCCTCTTGGTCTAATTTTTCAGTATTAACCAGTTAGACAGCATTTCATCTTTGCTTCAGTGCATATATGAGGAAAACTTTCCTTCTCTTAAACACAGAGCAGGGCAAAGGGTCTGAGGGCTTCACTGATGGACCACTAGACGTAACAGTAAGCATTTCTTATAGACCGGGGCCAATGGTTAAAGCACTTTCAGTGGTTTATTTTTCTCCACGTTGATGTTTCATTTCCTTACAGCCTTGTATAAGCCATCTGAAGGTGAACGCTGTTGTGAGTTCTCACCGAGCGGAGCGGACATGAGTTGGGGTTGCAGCAGGGCTTCCAGGCAATTGATCAATGACTCTGTGTTCCCTCTGAGAGATATAGGAAGTACAGAGAGAGCAGCGGCAGCGGCAGCCAGCACCTTAAAATAGCTCCGCCGATTGCAGTTCAGCTTTAACCCAAATAATGGGGAGGCTGACCAAGGTCTGGGGAGGTCCCTACATTTTTGATTAGCTCCTGACCTCAGGGTGGAGTGGAGATAGAAGAGAGATTTCATACTGTGGAGACAGAAAAATGGGACAGGTCTTCCTATTTAATTTTCTCTGTCTCTGTGGCCTTGACGCTCTTTTTTAACTGGTGTTTAGGTGACTATTGAGTAAAAGATCAAGGTGTAAGGTGATGATCTCGCCCATATACAACAAGTCTGTGGGTGTGCGGCTGTGGATGTGTGTTGGTGTGTGTGTGTGTATGTGCTGCTTCTTTGTCCTCATCCATCACATCTGTCAGATTAGACCCACCTAAGCAATGGCTTCAGGGGAAGAGCGGACAGTCACCTACCCAGACATGGACACGCATACATAAAAACATATATTTCCATTAAACCCTTTTTATTCTTTAAACAACTTGACATTGAATATGAGAATTTATAAAAAATAAAGTATTATCCAAGCCTCATCTTCCAGAGGGGTATCCTGGTACAGCTGAGCCTGAGTACACATTAAGATAAGATGAAACTTTAATGATCACAGTGGGCACATATCCAGCAGAAAAAGAGCTTTAATGACTCATATTTCACACAAAAATTCGAATATAGCTCAGTCAATCTCAATGAAAGAGTGGAGATGTAACATTTGTCTGCTTAAATGGAGTTTGTATTGTGCTTTGAGCTTGTTATTTGTTGACAGCAACTCCCTTTCTAACCTAAAGGTAGCTAGTGATGCACACTGTCACTGTATCTCGAATCAAGTATTTCCAGTAGTACACTTACATGGAGGACAATACACAAATTTAAACATGTTAACATTGTATCAATTCTAACAATCCATTGTGCACTTATTACAACTATATTACTATTCTTTCTCACTACTTTTTAATGGTTTATTAACCGAGAATCCCCACCCGCTTGAATATCTGCCATTAAATGTAGCTTCCTACTCCATTATTCAATAGCTTGTACTTTTATTTGCATTACAATGTACTAATTTTGTTTACATGACCATGATTTTGTACAGAGTAGTGTTTGCTGCAACTGCCATGATCACAGTTTCTTCTGCCATTATTTCAGAAGTTTGCTGGTCCTTCCCCTGACACTTCATGGCCAAGATAGGGGGATCGGGATGTGATCATTGAGGGTGAGATATGTCCACACTGACTATTTTCAGTATACAGCTGGGTACCTACAGTTCTCTGCCTTTTGGCGTAACTGACAGTGTGAATACACTTACACGCTGAAAATAATAAGTTTAAGTAAGGAAGTACACAATTTGAGACACAGTGTGTTAGCCTCTAGAGAGGCAGGGGAGAGACATTGGCTTTCTGGGGAAAAACAACCCACATGCTCTCTATAAAAATCAGTGTATAGGTTGTTATTTCAGATGTAAACAACCCAGACAGTCACTGACACTAAAAATGGAGTTAACTAATGTCAATGCACAACTGACTTCAACACGACCTTCATGAAAGCAGACAAACAGATGCAAATCTTACATATTCAACCTTTAAGTTTCTAGGTTAAGCTGCTTTTAGCCTACTAAAACAAATATTCCCATGAGGCCAGGTTCCTGAAATTATGGCAACGACTCAGTGGTAATATTAGCATTATGTGTTTAGAGTAGGCTAAGTGCAGTTCCATGCACCCATGTAGGTTAAGAAATCCTTATTTTGCAGAAACATTTTGCATCCCCACAGAGCTGCATCAACTTTATGACTGTTATCTTAATGTAGCTTAATGAGAAAAGACAAGACTCAGCTTTTCCATGACCCAGAAAATAAAAAAGCGAATCAGCGAGCAATAAAAATAGAAAGACCATAAATGGAACCGTAAATAAAAATGAAGTAAATAATTATAATGATGATGATTCTGGACAAGTTGCTCATTAGCAGAAGGGACTTCAGAGGAATTCATCTCACTGTGCTGTGTGTTCACCAATACGACTTTTCCTGTCGACTAAACAGATAAACAGATCCAGCAGAGAGCGGCTGTGCCAATATGAAACATACTTTTTTCTGTCTTTCCTTCTGTCCTGATCAATATCTTGTTTCGGTTTTTGCCCCCCACTGCTCTGTGCATTTCTCTCCCTCCCTCTTCCTCTTCCTCTGTTTCTTTCCGCACCCTCCTCCTCCTCCTCAAACCCTCCCTCCATCTCCCCGCCTTTGCTCGCCTTTCTCAGGGTCAATTAAGCTACAGTAACTAAACAGCAGTGCACCCTGTCACATTCCATCCAGTCCCTTTCAATGAGTGACTACAACTTTCACTAAAACAAACGGGCTTTGAAGGAACCCACTCCAGCAGCTATTACCATATGAACAACTCACTTCCTACCACACAATGAAGTACCTTGACAGACCTTCGCTGGCCTCAGGCTGTCCTTCGTGGAGCTGTGTTATTAATGGGGTATAAAGAAGGGTCTGTGTGCAGGTTGTCTTCCCTATTTCCCGCCCTGTTCAGGCCCAGTCTGTTTGGTTCTGCTTTCCCAGCACGGCAATATTTACTTCATAGGGGGTCGACTGCAAAAGCAAAGCTCACACACACCTAAGTACACACAGGCTCACAGCAGGGTGGGCATAAGCAGGGAGAAAATACATGAAACAAAAACTTTGATGTACACACACACACTCGCACACATGTTCGCACAAAAACATGTACACACTTTCAACTACAAGCGCACCATACTGTGCACTTGAGAGGCCAACCTCCACCAAGGGAAGATTTCTTCTCTCATCCTCCTCCTCACAGAAACACTCAAAATCTTACAGTGGGTCAACAGCTGAAATCTTTAAGAAGGAAGAGCATGGGTTATTTTAGCTGGTCTTCAAATCTCTCACATTTATATAAATAAAAGTTAGTTCTTGTGTTTTGTATTGCGGCTCACAACAATACTATTCACCCATGGGCAGTTCATTAAAGCATTTCCGTTTGCCTTTCTGAAGATGTGGAAAGAAGTGGAAAAACCTCACTAAAAATACTGCCTTATGTTTAGTTGTTTTACTTCCAATAAGAGGTTTTTGTGAATAAGTAAAGAATGACTATACCATTAGCCGTATAAAACATACTACCTGTAGAGACATACAAAGAAAATTCTGTATTTGTAAGGCAGCAGAAATGAAAATGAAAACACCGACTATTGAAACTAGATAGCAATAATGTTCAAGGAAATAAAAGAAATTGCAGCACAAACATTGGCTTCATTTGTTAATTTCCTATTGCAACAATGACATGACGAAACTACATCAAAATATTTGTGTGTGCACAAGGTCATAACTATAATAGAAGAATGTTTCCTGTGGTGACAAATCTGTAATTCACACTGTGCGGGCAGGTGTATCATCTTTTCTCCTTTGACCTGATCCATTTCTTTGCATCTCTTTACCTCAAAGACTGAGTGACCTGCCCTGTTCATCTACCACACTGAAAAGCACGGCCGTTATTGACTGAAACAGAGACGGGGGGAAATATCATATAATTTGGTCAGGTACCCAACACGAGTTTGTTTGTCGTATCTATACATTTGATCTGCTTGGGGGAGGAAGTTTTGTTGAATGGCTCTTTGTGATCCTCTACTATAGCTTACATCCTTGGCCTGCAGGGTGGGTGGGCAGAAACACTATCAGATAGGTTAAACTGAACACTCAACCATACTCATGTTCTCCTGTGTTAGAACATGACGGAGGGAAACTCAGATCTATGCATTGTTTCAATACAGGAAGCGCAATATACGCCGTGGAATCAGATCTGCACTTACACTGCCATGTGTTTTCATTACATCACAAACAGGGAAAATGCTACCGCACTGCAAAAATCCATAACAGAGGAAAAGGTAATGCACTTACAGACCATGACTCAGTGTACTTGGTCGGGCTGCACTTTGATGTGTAAATTCAGAAACATATTGTAATTGAAAGAAATTGGAAAGAACAGATGGCATGACAAAGTGTTACATTATGCAGCAATATTGTATCATACCTTGTTTTACTGCTCCCACTAGACTTGTAAGGAAACAGTGCCAAAAGCCATCAAGCCAAAACAATGTACCATTACGTCTGTGAGGTTTACCAGTCTGTCTGTGCATCGGGCATTAAACTGATTAAATTCTAGATCACCAGTGCCACTGCCCGTCATCATTAAATTGTGTTTCCCCAGCAGGCATCTGGAGCCAACACACAAAGAAAACCTGAGTCAGAGAATCCAGCTTCTCATGGATCAGATCTTCATCTGACCACAAAGTTATCTGACTCCCTGCACATGTTTGACCTGTTGACACCTGATACACACAACCCAGCCCAAAATGCTAATAGTGGATAGCTCTGTCCATAGCATGAATGGCATAGAATGTATATGTAACACTGAGAGACTGAAAGAATATAGATGTGGGAACATGTGTATATGTGTACATGTGTATGACTGTCAGTGTTACGTCCCCTAAGTACAGTTAAATATGGCATACAAGTGTGTGTGTGTGTGTGTGTGTGTGTGTGTGTATGTGTGTGCACTTGTATGCTTGTCATCTAGAATTTCGAGCGAACTGTCGCTGCACTACAAAAGCTTATCTAAAGGTCGTTATCTCTAACTCATATTTGTTCATCAAACTCCATCGTAAAAGCCCTCAGAGGTGGATAAAGTTCCATCATCCGCCAGGTAATAAAATACACTATTTGTCCTCTTACACAAATGGCTGCAATACAGGTGTGCTCCTCTAGCTGCCCATTTGAGAGATAGCTATCAGTTAAGAGGGTAACCAAAGCCCCTTCACTCTTCAGGTCCCCCCATTCTCTGCATTCATCTCCTCATTGCATCCCTCCCTCTGAGAATAACATCTCTTTTTAGCTCTGTTTACTTGAGGCATATGGCAGGCCTACTGTAATCAGCAAGCTGTTCCTATGATTAACCTTTCTGCTATGGTTTTGCTCCTTCACCCTCATGATCACACATCATATGATAATGATATTTAGGCTCATTTGAACCATGAGGTAACTCATGATGTGTGCTCCTTAACCTAAAAAAAAAAAAAAAGGAACGTAGCGGTCACTTGTGAGAAGCGGAAAGACACGCAGGGCAAAACCAGTAATAATGCTTCTATTGATTCCGATCTCGCCATCCGCTTCTACACCCTCCTCGATGTAACACGATGCATCCCAAGGAATGAATAACCATTGCTAATGGCTATAAAAAGCTCTTGAGAATCAGCTAACGTTCTGGCTACTAAAATCAATAACTCCCCCAACCACAATCTTTATTTAATCTCAATATAGTGGCATAAGGAATTAGGGATGAAGAACAGATGAAAAATTGCTTAGTTTGAAGCTGAACAGGAGACTTCACTCCTTGTATTTGGTTGAAAATAGACTGAAACACTGTCACTACATCCTATCCTAAGTTTATACATTACTTACTTAGACTGATTTAGCCAGGCTAAAAACCACTTTGCTGCTATCCTGTAAGGTGCTTTAAAATAAAAATAGCCCCACTCGTTCTCACTGCCGTGTCAGAACAACTCCAGTCATTCACAAAGTATTCTACCCAACACTTAATTATATAATGAAACACATCTCCCCTGTGCTCAGCCCCACCACTCAGATGATGCGGGAGTCGTAGCCCAGGCACTATTTACTGTAATAATTAGCCCTGTGTTACAAGCATGGAAATCACCGTGATGACAGAGTAACTATCTGACTGCCTCCAGGGTGGGAAAGGCAATGAGTACGCTTGAACAGAAAGTCACGCCTTATTATGCATGTGGTGGAGGTAAGAAACGCCGCTTCCCCAGGTAATTAATGCCATGTAGGCTGCTTCTTACAGACAATCACCCTGAACAAAATGTGATGATGGTGTAAAGTGGAAATGAAAATAGCAAAAACCCTGTGGTAGTTTGCCCCTGATAATCAGCATATCTCATGGTTCTAGAAGATAATATCAACCACTTAAATATTGAAAAGTAAGAAGTTATGAGTGGATTATAAAATAGGTGAGTGTATCAAATTTAGATACAATGCTCAGTTGCGGTACTGAAAGTACACCCTTGCTTTTCTTACACTTTTGCTGTTCAATTACATTCTGCCATCAAGTCATCATCGCATCATAAAAATATACCTAAAGTTACATCGCCAACCTACTGGGTGATCTTACATTGTAGAAAGTCATTTGGCATACAATCTGCTTTTCAGAGGAATTATGCAGATAACATCATTAAATTCCTATTCTACTAATAATCGTTGTAAATGGGTCAGCTGCCAGCATAATTACTATATTTTACAGAGTGCTGTGTTGTAGATTGTTTGCGGCTTTAATGTTGCTAGGCTAGTGAGTGGAATTAAGTCCATTTATAGTAGTTCTTTAAAGTCTGTTGGCAGTAAACATGTTTGGTTAGTCCACTTTAATCTGTAGGACTTTGATGTGCTTTCTGTCACTGAGGACATAAATTCAGCGATGATGAGATCATGTTTAGTGATGGTGGTGGTGGCCAAAGATGATGATGCAGATGCTTCACCTTTGATCCAAAACACAACGCTGGAGATCTCCTACGTCATTCTGAGACGTGTCTTGATCCATTATGAAAAGCTGTGGACAAGACAACATAGACTATAGCAGCTGCTGTAATGTAGGTAATTCATAGGAAACACCCTAAATATTGATTAACCAAGGAAAATCTAGCTAGAACTAATCACCAAAAGTTAGAAGAAAGATCACAGTCCAAATTGTGGATCATCAATAAATGTTTTGGCCAGACCACCCACTTCTGTTCTCATCTATCACAGTTTTATTAGTTGTGCATTTTGTTTAAGTTAAACTGTTTATGTTTGTGTATAAGTGCATGCGGGTGTACGTAAGAACTGTCCAGGCCGGTGTGAGTGTATGATTCATTAGTAATGTAAACAAATGACCTATTAATTTATCACCACATCCTCATTCTCCACAGTGTTGTAATGACAATATGCCTTTGTCTGCACTATCTTGATTGTTCATTTACTAAAGTCTGGGTCGCTCAGAGACACCCTGACTGACCAAAGCGCACACAGACACTTGTGCATACACACTAAGTCCTTCACCTGTTAGTGTGTGAAACAAATGACGAGTGCAGTGGCGCCAGTGTGAACACACCACCATGTCCCATCTTATCGGCTGGCTCCATGAAACCCTGTTTGTTCTAGATAGAGTCTACAACAATCAACCAGTCTGCTACAGGGAAATCAGCTGGCCCTGGATGACTGCGCCTCACAGGGCTGAACAGAGACATGAAACCAGCACAACATGAGGAGCGCATGCAGATCAAAGACGGATACAGACTAAATGACAACAATAGGCCTACACCACAATATTAACTCCAAACTCCCAGTCTTATCTAGGTCAGAGCAGCACTCCCAAAGACTCATCCCATCTCCTTTCCTTACCGTCTGATTTCTTTGTTGTCATGTGTGATGATGTAACATACTGTAACTTTGCAGTGTAAACTCAACATGGAGACCAGGTAGTGAGTCTCCCTTCTAAAAAACACTCAGGAAAAAGCAACAATACTCTCTCGAATAACAGGCACTGTGGATTAAAAGAAATACTGCTCAAAACTGAGGAAGTACATGCAATTAAACATTCTTTAAATGGGAAGGCTTACAGACCTCTAATATGCACACGTGTCAAATCGAACACATTTCCTGCCCATCAATACATCCACAAAGATGTCATGCAAAGAGTGATTTCTCGATAATGAGACTTTTGTCACGTCATGTAAATGATTAACGGATAGTGAGTCTAGATGGCCTCACCTGCTGTCCTATGTTCCTATCCAGTTACCAGGCTAGCATTACTAAACTAGCTACCATTACTAGATCTCATCCACTCAGTGTTAGCTCACATGTACCCTGACACAAACACAGATATAGAGAGGAAAGAGAGGAAGGAGGAGAGAAACTGAAGAGGGGATGACTAATAAATTGGCTCTTTTTTTGTTTTTCCTACCTGTTGAGCAGCTGAGAACCACAGCTTAAAGCATTTATGCAAACGGGATTCACTGAGAAAACACACACATTGTATTAATCCCCTTCAAAAACATGGATTATTCTCTGTGATGGTGTCTGACCAGTTCTGACTCATCAAACTCTCTGCAGAGAGGCTGGGCACATAGCCACATCTACTCACTCACACTATAAACCCAATTAAATAATCAGGGGTTCAATTGCTGAATAATACCACAATCAATAAACACAAGATTTGTTAGCAATTTGGATGAAATTAAACAGATCCCACAAGAAACAAATACAGGGAAGTTATCAGCGGAACAGATGAGACAGCCCCAGATTAGTTGAGGATGGGAGTAGATCAAAAGACAGCCATTTAGTATGCAGCTGCTGCGCTGCCCAATCAAACCAAACTACTTTGAGACTAAAATAGGCCTCATTGCAGAATTCTCAGTCTCCACACACACCAATTTATTCAAGGGTGCGTACATATACAAACAAAACACTAGCTGAAATTAACGTGCATACCCTAACACACCTTCACAAACCCAGAAGCAATCGCCGCCTGAATAATCCAGTCAGCACACATATCAAACCCTTAACAGGTTTAGAAAAGCAATGAGGCTTTTTAACAAATAACGTAAAAAGGCCCCCAGTAGACTGTGATGAATGAATTAAGCCAAGCATGCTGTGAACATTATCAGAGTGGGGGATGAATGAATACATTATCATGCAAGGCACAACTTCGCTTTTCCTGCCTCACAGCTTGTCAGTCTTCCTGCCTATCAACCGGCTTCCCTGATTACCTGCCCACATACAGTGCACCTTTTGTCCACATTAAAGAGGGGGGATGGATGGGGGCGAAGTGAAAAATTATTTCTTTTGACAAAATTCCTTCTGACAGGTAGTGTGTTGCATTTCTTCACTCTGTGCCTCAAAGCCTCACTGACCTCCGCCCCTTCCTAGATGTGCCCAGTCTCCTTCCATTACCCTCAGATACTTTTGTTGTCTTCTCTACTTCCTCTGTCTAATCCAAGTTACTTCAATACATCTCTGCATCCCCCAAACACATGACTACCTGCTTCAACCGAATATTTCCGTCACAGCCTGCCTGCCTGCCATCGCTCCTATCAGCCACTCTCCAAGCCCTTTCTCTCATTTTTTTTTTTTCAGTTTTTCCACTTCATGGTTCCCAATCAACACAACTCTGTTCACTTTGTAGTAACTAGTTTTTCATTCATTTCCCACTGCAGATTTAGAGCCCCATTGATGCAGCCGGTTGTCATAGCAACATGACATGAAACTGCTGCAACGTCATCTTATCTGCAACACAGGTTACCATATGCCATAGTGTAGTATGCTATAGTGGGGCAATACAATAAATCAAAAAATAATTTCTGTTTATTCAGTCCCATCTCACAAAATAATACCATGGTGACAGTGATGAATGCCTCTGCTTAGTCCATAGTCAGTGTTTTCCCTTTACCTTTTTGTATCACATCTGCTCCCTTGCTGAGATGATACCAAAAAAGTACAATCCACAACATTTGCCAAATATAAAATCAAGAAAAGGTCAGTAGAGTCAAAAAGAGTCGAGTAGAATCAGTTGAAGTGAGCTGACCAAAACGATGAGGTACAAGAGGCTATTTGATACATTTTGTATGACTTAAAATACTACAAGGATTAAAATGAAGACACGTCATATTTAAGATATCTCCAAAATGAACACAGAAAACACAAATATTAAACATAAATGTCAACCAACCAAAACATGTCACATCCAAACATTTCATGGTTATGTTCAAAGATTTAATGGTAAAACAGTTAGGGATGTTTTGTGGTGCTGGTAAAAATGGAACGGACAACACTTAACATTTTCTTGACCTGCAAGTGTTTGAGTAGCCTAAAATAAACACCACATGGGATACAGGGCAAGACCCTTGTCTCTAGGGTCAAAGACCCCTGCTTTGTACACCCATCCAACCACTTTGACCTCCCCTGTTGACTTCTTTGCAGCAAGAATGCGTCCCTTCCTAGACGAGAGAAAACTTCACTGGTGCAGATAGTGAAGGCACCATGTATGTTTTTCCTAAAATATAGCTTGAAAACCGAATTAATAGCATGTAGGTGTGTTACATAGGAGATAGCATTGGCCGTTAGCCTGTCTGCTGCATGGTAGTCTGCATTTGCCTATCAGGCACCTCTCAGCTTCGACTGCCCTCATACCATACATTTAATCAGCCCAGCAGTCCTGGTTACTGAGCAGCCTCTCTGTGCTGACTGAATAGTGTGCATGCATGTACGTGTGTATGTGTGTGTGGGATGTGAGTGGGCCTTTGTAAGGCCTCCACTCAGCAGAGTGATGATAAGTACTCCCAGCCCAGCGCTCCGCATGAGCTGATGGACAGACAGGCCGCGAACACTGGGGGCCTTGTGGTTGCCTGTGTGTGTGTATGTGTGTTTATTGTGGTAAAAAGTGGGAAGGAGAGATGGTGTGCTGCAGTGGCTGGGGACTGGAGTGTGCGTGTGGGTCTGTGTGTATTCCTTTTTTCAGCAGCCATGCCACCAGGCCATGCCACATGGCTGCAATTTGTTCATTAGCTATGTAATAAATGTACACACACACACAGAGGTAATATTGTTCCGAGTTCTGCCTGATTGGATTTTGAAATAGAGGACCCTCAGGGGAATAACTTGTAGTCTGGCAGCCACTGCGACCAAGAGAAGGCTGATTTCTTAACTATGTTTGAGGGGAACCTCTTAAGCACACACGTAGTCTGCATTTTTCTATTTGCCTTAAAGGACACTTTGACCATAGTCTTGAATAATCTTGGTTTAGTAGATTTCAGATATCACTGGCTCAGATATGATCCACAGCTTGTAACTTAATTGATTTGATTGCTTTCACATGCTTGAATGTAAAACTCTCTCCTCATAATGTCTTATGTTTATGTGTCAGAATAACTACAGGTCATTGTAAAGATTTACCACTCACCTGGAAAGAATTAATATTCACCCGAGGCCAATTACAAGCAATCTATCATCATCATCAGTGTGTTAGAGGAGCTAGGGAAGGTTGCAACAAATTACCTGCTGTCTAGGATATCGGTTGATGCTTGTTTCGGCTGAGTTCATCCTGCCAGGTTTAGAGCCAACTTGAAAATGTTTGCATCACAGGATAGTGAGTGATATTAGATTATGTGAAACTGCATCCCTGCTGACAGACAATTTGAACAGAAATGTTGCAGTGAAGGAAATCCAGAAACATGGATAATAGACTAAATCTGTCTAGCCTTGTTGGGCCCACGTGTGGAAACCAGCAACAGCAATGTAGAAGAAGAAGCTGCTTGTTCCACATTCAGCAGGGCTTATAGCCTCTGGGAGAGTAGGACTGCTGCTCTGCTGTGAGCATACAGATCACCTTACACACCGGCTTTCCTCTGCTTTGATGACTGATGTGCACACATGCATGCACATCCACACACACAATCATCTCGCTTCCACAAATACTCAGGAGCATTAAAACCTAGGATTTACGCACACACAAACACGCGCACCTTTACTCCCTCCCCCACCTGGATTAATTCACCTGCTGCACCTGAGAATGCGACCGCGGTGATGTCACATGCAATCCCATCACTTCAAAGCCACAAATGTACCTCTTTGCCATCAGCACAAAGACCAAACACACTCTCTCACTAATTCCTTTGTGCTTCTGTCCCCTAATAGTAATTCCTCTACAGAATGGCCATACACAGCGTAGCCTACAATCAGGTATATTCTTGTTTTTCTGTCCCATTGCCTATTCGCACTGCTGTACTCTCACAATGACGGGGTTTCTTTATTTCAATTTCCTCCCAGCAACATGAAAGAAACCGCCCTTGTAAATAAGTGTCTTTGTGTGTGTCTGTAAATGTGCACAAGCATTTAAGTTAAAGGTGGTTGCAAGCACTGAGAATCCCGTGATTACAGTGCTGCCAGTTGTCTGCCCTCCAAAAACTCCCATTGGAAATGCTCACAAGTGGGGTATGATGTGATGAGACAAGGCGATAATACAACCACCACATTAGTGCATGGTTAGCCATTAAAAGACCCAAATGAGATTATGAGGTCATATGGGAGGTACAAAGCCTACAGCCAAAACAAGAACAGTCTCGCTGAAAGTAAGAGTGCATGTTCAGTGCGCCTTCTGCACTGATGAGGAAAATGCAGCCGTTGAGAGAACGAAGACAGGAGAAATAAAGAAACAGAGAGATAAATACAGGGGCAAAAGACAGACAGAGTCAAGGTTTTGTATCTCCTTGGAAATTTCCATAGAGGTCAATTTCCTTTGTAATCCATCACTGAATAACACATGAATTCAGCATGATTTACCATCAAAATATCCAACTGAGCATGAAACAGGAGGCCCTGGCCCATCTTCCATCTCTACTCAGTGGAAGGCTCTTCCATTGTAAAAGCAAGGTAAAATATCAGCCGTTCAATGTACTGTAACACACTGGAGATGCATCAGCCCCGTGAACACACTTTTCACAAGATGATGCCTACTGTGAAAATATTCTCCTGCTCTCTTAAGGAAAGAAGGAACAGAGAGGGTATATACAGTGTGTGAGCGGGAGAATGAAAAGATACATGCGCCGAAGGAGATAGAGGGTTCACCGCTGAGATAAAAATGGAATCCATTTTGGTTCTTGAAGCATACTCATCTACACTGTGAGGACCTGCTCAGTGTGTTGGCTTGACATGGGTCTTTCAATCACTTCCCATCTTTTATGCTTCTCTACATGTCGATTGTTCTGCTTTTCCCATGCTACAGTGTTTATATAATTTTCCTTTCCTTTCCTTTCCTTTCCTTTCCTTTCCTTTCCTTTCCTTTCCTTTCCTT
>JAPQRQ010000028.1:26854369-26864588 GCA_037367365.1 Apogon talboti
TTTCCTTTCCTTTCCTTTCCTTTCCTTTCCTTTCCTTTCCTTTCCTTTCCTTTCCTTCTCTTTCCTTTCCTTTTTTTGCCTTTCCTTGCTTTCCTCTTCTCTACTCTTCCTCTCACTTCTCTCTAGGCAGCCAGGCACCCCAACACTGTCTCAGGTCCTGAAACTATGGCAACGGAATGAGAGAGCAAGCGCTCCCTATGATTAATAGATGAGAGATGCAGTGCCAATCGCTGGGGCCTGGGGAGGAGGGACAGATGCACTCGAACAATGCCACACAAACATACATGCATAGTCAGAGAGTGTACACATACTAAGCGCACACACTCAAACCCCCCCACCATTAACCACCCTCTGTGCTTTGTGGTACTATAGACACAGAAAATGGGAAATGGTCTGACATGTACACACATCGGAAGACACGTAAACAGTGCGTTATAGGTTTCTCCTCCATAGTCAAGGCTAAAAGAGCAAACGAAGAGGCGGCAGAGTTTCCTAATGCTTAACATCCACATGACACACACCTTCTTATTGGCTGCCAACAAGCGAACTAACCACAGAAATAACCACAGAGCAAGAGGCAACAGCAGCACACTGGGCCCTAATGAGTCTTAACAGACTGTGGCTGTCTCCGTGACTCACAGCTGGCTGCTCTCACCTGTAAAAGCACAACAGCACGACTGGAACTAGAACATCATATTCCTACTCTATGTACCAGAATTTACATCCTCTGACCTGGGGTACAAGATATGGCTATTTTCAAGGCCAGTCACTCAACCATCTCCCAGGCAATCACGCAAAGCCCTGCTGCTCTTGGATTATCCCTGCAAATTCATCATGAGTTAATGACAGACAACCAAACTCGGTTGTGACAAAGGTATTATGGCATGTTAATGTAGCATGTTCTAAGTGCTTAAAATACAACATTTCCCAGAAGAGAAACATGATGTTATAAGCTGATTTTCAGTGTTTGAGGAAGCCTTTTGATTTGATTCATGTTTGGTAAAGTTTGGCTACCAAACCTTATTCTCCCTAAAAATGGGCTGGCTATCACTTTCTAATTCACTTAATTTCTAACAACAAAGCCTTGCCAAGGACCAACAGCCAAAACACCAACAGACAGTCATCCAATTCTGCCACTGACATGTGGCACCCCGCCCAAAATAAGCCTTTCTGCTCAGTCCTTCATGCCTCTGGCTTCGTTGGCACAACACGAGCAATCAATTATGCTAATGTTACGAGTATGAGGAGTGTTTAACACATGGTTGGTTAATTCGATGGAAGCACTGTAGAGTCATTTATAGGAAGCTGGAAGGGTTAACACTAAGTGGGAGGCAGTTAGAACAACAAAGCAAAACTTGGAAACAGGAACGTCATGCATGTGTGTCTGTGTGTGTTGATGTGAAATAGAGAGCGAACATAGACTAGGGCCAGTGATTAGCAAATGATTACTTTTTCAATGAGCCATGCTGTGAATAAAACGCACTGGATACACTAGACATCATTTATCATCATATAAAGAGTTGACAATATATTCCACTTAAGACTGGAGGTTATAGAGCAACTACACTGGCATATTCTCTCATCCTGCATATCATTTAGTAAATGAACAGTATTTTTCAACTATTAAGTTTGATATCTGGGGGTCAGTAAAATCACAAGTAAAAATGAAACAGGTGAAGCAGTAAGAGGTTCAGAAGAAAACAATTTACACAGAGTGTAATTTGTAATGGCTGATTAGAATATCATACTGTTTGTTTTTCTTCACCTGCTACCACTGAATCTTAGAGTGCAGCTAAAATCAGCAAATGTGCCATGTAACATCTATGATGGGCAGTTCTATTAAAAACCAAGCTTGTTTGATTATGCTGACCTGTATTTCTGAATGTAATGTGCTAAAACACAAACTGTATACTGTGCACAAACTCACAATTATCCTTTTTTTCCGTTCAACGGTTGTAGCAGGCTTTGTCATTCAGCGCCAAGGCAACATAATTGAAGCAGCAGCAATTTAGAAAGATGTGGAAACTGGAAAATGGGTTAAGCATCAATAAATCACATGCAGATGAGTGAGAGGGGTTTGATGCTTCCTCGCACTCTAATTGTTTCAAAAAACACCAGCCCACACACCAAGCACGCACATCAATAAAACATGGGTTTTATAAAATATGCATAAATACACACACTATTGAATGTGGGTATTGACACTAACTGAATGAGGACCAATGGTTAACAGCAGCTGACCGGTCTTGTTTATAATAAAAGGACAATTCATTTTGACAAAAGCAAAGCCATTTATCAATTATTTAAACCTACTGTATTCAGGCTGCATTTGCATCTGTTCTTAACTGGCAAAGGTAAATACAAACTCTCCTCAGTCTCTCCCTCTCCCTCTCCCTTGCTTTCAGACACACATACAGTGTGACAAATTCACATCAGTCACACACAATGCCATCCCCATTGCTATTGTTAGGGGATCGGCAGATCAAACGCTCCACAGAGCATTGCTCCAAATACAAGCAACTCTGGTTGCCCTGTGCTATTCTCCTGCTCCATATAGGGAACAAGCAGGCTGCTGTCACAAAGGTAATCATGCTGTAATTCATGTATCACTACCACAACATGTCAGTGTATAAAGTGTTAACAGCGGGATTAGCACCATGGATTTTGGTGTTGTAGCCTTTATGAGAGAGTGTGTTGGGATTTACAGCCCAAGCAACATCTCAAAAAATGCCTCCAGGACATTTAGATGCCTTCAGGCTAATGTTGTAGGAGGAGCAGAGGTAAAATGTTAAAACATTCTGCTATTTCACATTCAAGATCTATAATCCCTAGCACAGTATGTAGACCGACTGCAAAAACCATAAGGTCACAGATGAAAAAGTGCACAACACATCACAAAGCATTGGTGAATATTTCCAATGATAGCTGGAAAAACAACACCCTTTCCTCTTTGATCTGGCATGAAACCTTTGTCTTTTTTAATGAAAAGCTGTTAGCAGAATCATGTTTCCAAAACAACATGCTGCCAGAAATCAGCTGACGAGAAAAACGATTTCTGTAGGCATTCAGTACTCCTTATATTCCACCATTTCTATCATCACTGCACACTTGACTCTGTATAACCTACATTTGGAGTTCCTGAATCCTTTTTCCAGGTTTTCCTAGTGGCTCTGGGAATCTTTCATACTGGGAGAGAGGAGAGAGGAGGAGAGAAGAGGAAAACCATTGGGAGTGACTGGGTGTTGGCAGTCAGGCTGCTGGATGTGGTTTGTGAGGCCTCTATCTCCTCTCCCAGCTTGTTAAAGAAATAATGTGCAGCAGCACTTCATTTAATGGCAAATCCACTTCTGAGACTGGCGCATTTTTGGTTTCCCGGACAGAATTACAAACATTAGAATGATCCTTTGGGCCAGAGAGCATTAGTGACCACTCTGTCTCTTCCCTAAGCACACCTTAGGCTACTGTATGTGTTTAGAACAAAATACAGATTAAGTCAGAGACTGAAGAGGGTATGTATTAAAAAAATAATAATAAATTGTTGAAATGAAAAAAAATGAAAAAAGAGATTGTAAGGAGGGGCGTGTGATTAGTCCACATGTAAAATCCTGCTCTCATTATGAAAAACGTTGTAAAACGAAAAGAAATAACAAAAATCCCATCATGCACTGTAAAAAATAAAGTAAAGCATTTAGAAACAAATTAGTTATGAATAGGACGTGATAAAACTACAATAAGTAGGGTACTAAGCATTTTGAATAATTTTTTAAAATTTTGAATTTAAATTTTACAATGGGTTTTTTCAAAGCAAATATGTCATGCTTTAATTCTACGGGGTCAAAGAAGGTTTAGAAACGCGTTGTATGGGTGGCCCGAGTCAAGTAAGTTCCGAAAACACATTTATCATTTGCTCACATGTACATGCTTCTCGGAATTGCACTGTTATTGTTTTGCCTGTATTTAAGCCCGATATGGTCTAGAATATCTCCGCAGAGACTGACACTTCTTTATTCATATGGGTAAACAGCATAAGAGGGATTACGCACGGTAATGTAGTCTGTTTATATCGGCACAAAGGCTGTTTTTATTTAGGCGAGTTATCATCTGAGTTGGAAAAATATACTTTTTTTGTTTTTATTAACTTCCGAAATGCGTTTTATACGCGCAAAATAAGCTGAAGTTGATAGGGAAGCCCCTGTAAAGCAGTGCACTTGTCGCCCGGCGGCAGCTCTACAGAAAACAAGCCTCCGGGGCTGGGGAGAGACTGGTGGAGAGGCTCTAAGCGCACCTAAAGTTTGGAATAAACAAAGAAATCTTACCTTCAGCTCATGAATGGATGTGCTGCGGAGTGGTTACACAGCTCTGTCCTTTAGTAATCCATGAGACAGTGCTCTCAAGGCAGTTCAGACGGTGCTCGTTTCAGAATAACAATACGAGCGCTACTTTTCTCTTGCGCTTCTTTTTGTTACATGCCGCGCTTAAATCACACCTCTTCAAATCGGAATATCCATCGGAAATCCACTCTTGGGAGGAAAAAAAAACACAACGACGTTTTCTTGTTAAAGTCCCCTTAGGTAAACTGAATGGACCGAACCAACCGGGTGTCCCAGAACTAGCTACGGAGCCTGAATGCAGTCCCTTCTCCACAAAAGCCGACGGTCATCCTATTTGGAGATGAAGCTTCTTACCAGACTGGAGCGGAGCGCAGTGAGCCCAGCTGTCACCCACCCGCTACACACACACGCTCGCTCACACATACATAGGGAGGAGCTACGTCTTTGGAACGGGAGCTATTGTGTCAATGGGTGCCAGTTATGGACAACTGTATTTCTATTTTTACGCAGCGGCATTTCATAAGAATGCGCACTGGCGAAGCGGAGAAAGTCTGCGCGCTATTAATAGCTTATACACAGGAAAAAAACAAAAAAAGAGCGTGTTAAAAGTAACTTCACTGAAAACTGACTGAAAAATTAAGTGCCATTTTATAGCCGTGCTCTGTGTCATGCAAACTGCCCCTGGTAATTAGAGAGGCAATAAAAACGCATGGCACAAGCATCTCCTCACGTTGTACTTTATTGTAAAAGCCGACGTGGTCAGGTTCAGAGTGTCTCTCCTTCTGTTGTCTCTGGTGTCAGGACCGCCCCTCCTTCCCTGGTGGTCCCTTCTGGTCGCAGGGTGGCACACGCACACGCACACATCAACCACCCATAGTCATTTGAGCTTTACAAATGGGCCCTCACTTACTTATTTACTTACTTGGCTCTGATTTAATCAGAGGGGCCATCAGGTAAAACATGGAAACAACTACAAAGTTTATGTGATTGTTGACTAAATTCACAGTACATTTAAAACACAATCTGATACTCCTGTTTTTCACTCTCTTTTTCTCTGTCTTAAATCTACTTAGCATTAAACCAAACCAAAATACAAAAACAGCCTACAATTACCCTGGAACAAAACACAAACATGCACTAAGAACTAATATGTATTCAGTAACTGCACACACCTGTAGATCTTATCGATTCACTATATTAAGATGATATGTGTGAAGCTGTGGACGTACGTAGCATTATATAATAAGTGGCCACCTGTAGAGAGCACCAGTGTGTGTAGGTGTATGTGTGCGTGACTGTGCTCCTGAGTAGTGGCCTATTAAGTACTATTGCTGTCTTGTTGTTTTAACAGCTCAGTGCTGCCTCCACAGTCCCAATGCCACACACTTTACTGTTTTTTTTCAATGTAAATGCATTAATGATTGCCATTCAGTTCCTCATCCGTTGCAACTTATAATTGCTTTAAACATAACTCACATATCAGTATGCAACTGAGTCATCAAGTAGTTTAGAGCCCGTAGCTGAAAAGGAATGATTACTTTGTTGTTTTATCATTCATTTGCTCAGATTTGCACTCTTGTTTCTCTTTACCCACAGTCCATTCATGCATCATACATCTCATCTTACATTACAATGTACAGCAGGGTTATTATGTGTTTGTTTCGGTCTTGAGTGATGCTTGAGTGCAGATTAATATGTGTACCTGACATAGGTGACTCATTATGGATGCTATTTATCATCACCCTCCTAAAAGAAGTATAATATAAGTCATCTTTCAATAAGTCACAATAAGTAATTTTTTTAACAAAAATTTTCAAATAATCAATTTCTGGCTAAGCCTTTCCTGTAAAATATGAAAAATGTATTTAAGGAAGGTGTCAATATCAATAGATATGCAAATCCTGAATCCTGATCTGTAAGAAAAGTAAACTACCTTCTGAATTGCTCACACTCTAAAACACTCTTTTCATTCGTTAAAATCTCTCTCTTGATCGTGGTCTCTCACTCTCAGGCACATACTTTGAAGTGGAAGTGTTGCTAAGTGTGGGAGGCGGTAAGGGTATAATTTGAACTCAATAATGTCAAGATACACACCCGTTAGTTTGAACTCCGGAAATGTGCTCGTGTCAGAGCTGATCTCACTTATATTGGTAAAGTTCTCCCAGGCGCATTAGGGCGGTGTGTGATGCAGCTGTAACTGAGCAGCCATCGCATCCCAGAGTGGGACAGACAGTCGGCATACACCAGCTATTCTTCAGGGACTCTGCACGGCTCTATACACAGGCTTTTTTCATCTCCCGACTAGACTACAGCAGCTTGTATTATTCCCGCCTGTGTCCTCTCCAACCTCTGCAACTTGATCCAAAACACAACCTTCCTGATGTCCCACACATCTTATGCTCATTTTACTGGCTTCCAGTAATGTTTAACAGCTAGTTCTCACCTTTGTGCCAGTGCTCACAATATCTACCTCAAGAGAACTGTGTGGAATTTAAATGTTCAAAACAACATGCAGAAATTTGCTGCGCTTTTATTCTCCCACCTCCCTTTTGCTTAAAACACCTGTTATACCACTGCCTGTTACACATTCACAACAGACCTTTTTTCTCCATTCACGCACATTTTAAACCCTGCACACACGCGCGCACATATTGATTTGTAAATATGAAAGTACATGCAGTACACGGGTGGTCTAAGAGGTATTAATGAAAACACTGTGCGAACACAACACTATGTAACAGTATATTTAAATGTTTGGCCCCTGTAAGTGGCTTTTAACTGTCGTGGGGGATAAATATAAAGACCTGCAGATGGATAGTGTCAATTTACAAAATGCATTTATTCAGTTGTTTAACTATAGATATCACAAAAATACCACCAAAAAGGCATATATCAGAGTATTTAAGTTACTTGATTTAAGTACAAATACCTTAAAATTGCACATCAAATCTTTAATCTATTAAATATGCTTAAAATGCTTGTTGAAACTAGAAAATCAGAGATTGTTTTGAAGTCACTTGCGGTAGACTGGGTGTGATTTCAGCGTCAGTTGTGTAAGCTCTATTGTGTATGAACTGATCTTATATGAAAAATGACTGAATGATGAGTGTAAAACCCAAATCGGAAGTTGACATGTCCAAAACTGAGGGGAAGACTTTAAATGATAATTTGCCCTCAATTCTGAAATTTCATCTGGATGAACAAGAAATTGATTATGTTGACAGACATTGTCATGCAGCACATGTGTGGCTTTTTCCAGAGCAATAACTTCTTCAATTTCGGAAAAAAAAATGAAGAAATGTCATAAATTGCCTTTTTTCTTAATGGTGAAGAATCCATTAAAAAAATGTACATCCTGATTCAGATCCAGTCCCTTTTCTAGGGTGTCTCAGATGTAGGCCAGACCTACTTTGTGGGAAAAATTCAAGTCATAGTGTGCTGTAGTCTTTGAGTCGCAGACAGACAGACAGACAGACCCAGTTGCAATACCCTTGTGGGGTTAAGGACTGTAATAATAACAAACCCAGAGATTGTCTTTTATGTGTCCCTGAGACTTGTTCAGATTTTGGGTCTCAGCCCTCTGGAGTCACAGGTGTTGCATTGTGCCCTTATATCATAGTGTGATGTAGGTGATAGGCTGTCTATTCCAGCCCTGCTGAGCTGTGTGTTTTACAGCTGGACCAGTGGAGCAGCATCATTTGTTAAAAATGCCACTGCTGCTGCTGCCTGAGCCCTAATGGCTGCTGCTCACCTGTGGATCATACAGACAGCTGAGAAAGGAACAGAGCCCATTTACAGTAACAGCGTAGTGTTGCAGGCCAATCACTGGATCTGTCTGCTACCTCTACTCTTAGTAGTTTAATGGGCACTGCAGTCGGTTTGTTTTTCCCAAAGGGTGCAAAGTGGAAAGGGGGTAAACATATAGTTTCATTTTAGATTTGTGGCTGGCATAGCACTGATTACTAAAGCTTTCCATATGTGACTTCTGGGAGAACAGAAGCTGTGTCTGCATTCATAACATAGCCTGTATTTTGGAGTTTCTGTCATTCTATAATTGATATTTGCTTGTGGATAATGTTGAAAAATAGACAGGAGAGTGTGGATTATAAGGAACTGGACTAACACTAGTAAATAGCTTCGGGTGTGGTGTTTTTGGAAAGGATGTCCAGGTTCACTGTATTTTATTAAGAATATGTCAGGACAGGAAGAAGAACCTTAGTAGTTACTGTGTTAGATTTTTACTTTATTAAGACTAAATTTAAAATCAAGGTCACTAAAAATTGGATCATCAAAAATATCTACAGGTTACCGTGTTACTTTTTAAAGAAGACAAAATTTATTTAATGTAAGTTAGTGGGCTACAGAGAACAGAACATTTCACTTAACATTGAAGCTCTTACATCAAGTAAATTAAATATCAGGACACTTTATTGTAATTTAGTAATCTTTTTCAGGTAAAATACACTCAAAACAATTTAAGTTTCAAGCTATAAGACCAATGTATACTATACCTGTGTAGTGCAAACATGCTTAAAAAATTATCCCATTTGTTCATATTCAGTATTAACAAAACCCATCAAAGCTTTGTGAAATAAATACCAGGATGAACAAACTGCATGTAATTTATAATAGTCACTAATGCTCCAGAAAACAAAACAAACCATTTTAGAAACCGCATACAGCATAGCAAAATGAGGTGTACGTTGTCATTTTCCATAGGCCATTTTGGTCAACAGAGTACACGTGTCCCAGCTGTGTTTAGGCACTTAGGCTTGATGGAGGAAAGTAATTTAGCTTGTTGTCACTACACATTTTTCACTCCAAAACCCTTGAGTCGGAGGTTCACCAACCAATGTGATACAAAATAAATACATGTATATAAACTGAAGTCTTGAATGAGTTTTAACATGTGTACTTCCAGCATCATATTATCAGTATCTACACTTTTAACAAAGAGCTGGTGAATGTTTGTTAATATTAAATGAAGATCTCAGGCTGCATTAAAATACAAGGAACATAGTCCTAAATAACAAGTTAAAAAAAGCCATATTGGAGTCACAGGTGTTGAAACTTACAACGTAAAGGTTGCTATTATTTGTGTTCCTCCCTGATGAATTTTTAATATGCAGCATTATGCATAATTATACCTGCACCTGCATGGAGCTTTGTTTATGTTTTCTTTAGCTGTCACACACCTAAAAATCAATATTCAGCTGATCCTGGATGACACCGTGTCAGTTTCAGCTGAGACGAGGAAAAAAAAACATTATAAACTGAGCTTCTGTTGCCCCCAGAGCAGCTGCATTACCATCACTAGATGCCTCACTGTTATCTCAAGCAGAAGCCGCCACTCGCACATGCACTCATATACACATAGTGCGCATATACCGGCGCTGACACTTACTAACACACACATACATAAATATATATGCATACTTTCCTGGCAGTTGTTAGTTAGTAGCGCTTGACATGAGAAATCCCTGTAAGCAGTGACAGTCAGTGTAAAGATTACAGGAAAAAAGTTCCACTCGCAGCCACAGGAAGAGCTCAACTGGCAAGTAACACTTTCACACAGTTTTAATTGGGCTCAGAGAAATTTCAAGTCGAGTGAATCATTTTTTTACAGTTCAGACAGTGCTGTTGTTAGCAGAATGGTTTGATTAACTGATTATATTCAGTGCTATGTTCACCCCTAAACACTGACAAATGGAGCCATAGACAAGCACAACCCTGAGTTGTCATTTTTTTCATGTGGATGTTTATGTTATTGTTGTTGATGATGTTGTTTTTTTTTGTTGTTCATGAGGTGAATAAAACAAAACTATACACTTAACATCAGTTTTCCGCTACTATTGAGATGTATTATTCTTATTCTTATTCTTATTCTT
>JAPQRQ010000028.1:26868093-26887781 GCA_037367365.1 Apogon talboti
TGCTTGTTACAGTAATCGTCCTTGCTGGCGGGCACTGAGAGCACAAAACAACTCACCTTCACACTTGGGAAGCTCATGATTTGGGCATGACATCAAGAACAGCAGTGGCTGAAACATGTCCAGCAGTAAATAATTAAATGTCCTGATACTGACTTTCATGTTAAAAGATTAGCAAATGCTGCTTAGTTTGTCAGGGAAACTGAACTGTAAGAAAGTGCAAGGTCATAACTGTCATCTGAATAGACTAAATGATAAAAAAGTCAAACTGGTAACAAAGATATCTTCAACTCTGTATGTATGGATTAGTATAAATTGCATTGGGCCTGTGAAAACCACTTACGTTTCATTTTCATGTAATTCAAAACCACATCCAATCGCAATATTACATTTTATGCTGATAATTCATGTGTTGAACAATTTTTTTTTTCATACTGACATTGTTAAATTTCTCGGCCATGCGCCCACAGACCCATGATTCACAACCAACCACAGCCCCAAGACAGGCAGACAGTGGAAAGCTAACCCTTGCCACAGGTGAGCTGCAGGCTACAGCTCATTTAAAATGTCTTGCTCAGCTTCATTTACTCCTTATCTCTTTCCTGCCCACATGCCTGCTCCTCTCCTAGTATCAGTATACACAATTTCAGTCAAGAGAAAGCAAAATACAACCAGAAAATACAGAGTTTAATGAAGCATTTTATGATAACATAATTGTGTTAAAACATATTGGCTCAGCTACACAATACTGTCTTTTCTGTTTCTATTTTTCAGTACACATTTTTGCAAAAAGCACAACTGACCTTTGTCTCCTTGGTCTCTCACTGTGAGCAAGCAAGATATTTGTGTAGACACCATGAAAGTACAGTGTACCTTGTTGCACCTGTGAATGCATATCAGGTGTTGGGTGGAATTGATTTTAGGAGGTTGCAGAGCACAATATCTCCCGAAAGAACAACAATGACATACAAAGTGGAAGCAGATGTTCTCCTGACGTTGCATATTATCATCCTCATCTTCATCACAGCCGCTCCAGATCCAAATTCGACCCTGCCGTCTCACTTTTTCTCTCTCTGTGATTGGCTCAATGTTGGTATAGCAGCCGATTTAATGACATGTACACAGTCCCTACTGAATAAGTCATTCAGCCTCTGCTTACACACCCCTAGTGCTCATGTATTTTTCAGACCGGGGCATTTCTCTGTTTTTCCTTCTCTGTCTGTATTTGTCTTCATCCTAGAGTCTATTGGTTAGTCTGTGTCCCATATAGTATGTAAATAATGTTTTCATTCAGAACCCATTTCGCTACAATAGGCTTCAAATTCTTTTGTTATTGTTGTGTGTATTAAATCAAGTTTGATGTTCTTTTGTAAGAACTGTGGGCATTTGAGGAAGTGAATGGTTGGGTATTTATAAAGCATTACAAGAGAAATGAACCGCATTTGGATAGTAATCTTGGGAAATGATAGTGTTTACATATCCATCAGTTCTTGAAGATAGCTGGACAACCCTGGAGATTTAGTTAATTGAAGAAGCCAGTCAAAACAATCTGTGTGCTGTTTTAACATCCCTTGATGTCAGTTGTATTGCGTTTTATCCACACCGATTAAATGAAAATATGTTTAGGTACATAATATTAGGTACTTTTCTAGGTGTCATTGGATTAATGCCATTATGATCAAGCCCTCCTCGTTCTTCCCCAGACAGACCTTGGCTTTGAACCGCTAAATGATTGATGGGTGAGATGAAAGTGAATGTAGGTCACCGTGGGTGAGGGTCGACAGAAGCTGCATAAATCAGACAAGGATAATAACCAGATATCATGGAGGATAATGGCCCAACCAGAGCCATTTCAGGTATATTCAGCAGCAGTAACTCAACAATCTGTCATAGCAGCTAAATGCTGGATTGCATGTTTTACTGCTAACACATAAGTGAGTGTTTAATGGTTAAAAGGGAATGTGGTTTGAGAGTGACTTACGTTCCACAAATAGCAATATAATAATCACCTAATACAGATCATTTCAGTGCTAGTGATATAAACTGCGTCATTAACTGATTGATATTTCATGTGAAAAATAGCTTTTAACTTGTTACTGGATCCGGACATCACTCTGTGCTGTTTATCTGAATGATGGCATGAGATGGAATTCACTCCCATAGTGAATGTTTTCATCTAAAGTGTCTCTCCACTGTATTTGATTTGTTATCAGATGTCTGTTGTTTGAGAGAGCTGTGTTCTGGATGCCTGCTCTGTGATCTTTGTTTAAATCATGTAAAAATATTCTTGTCTCGTCATTAAACAAGTTCACTCTACATTTTCTCAGTCAGAAGGATGCAGCCAGATAAAGAACGGCGCCAAAGCATCTGATGATGAAGAGAATTGTACTCCAACAAGATCAAAACATGTGTAGGCAACTAGAGAACGCATTTGATGAGCTCCTTAAAAAGTAGATTTGTACAGCTTTGTGGGTTTCAAGTCTGGAAATTAAGATAGAAGAATTTAATTTGAAATTTATTCTTCACTTTTGCATGAAGTCTATTGCCGAAATATCGATCCACCATGTTAAGATGTTGAACCAGAAATTGAATTAAGTGGATGAAGTTTCCGTTTTGAGGCAGCTATTTGTGTTTTGCTAAGATGGCTGAAGGAAAATCACTTTATATTTGCATGATGGAGAAACTAAAGCCATTAAATCATCACCTCTGTTGCTCAGTTTAGTCAATACCCATACATTATTCTATTACAGTACATTGTTTTGTATCATGAAATATTCATAATGATATAACATCTATATTGCATTACCACTTGCCCCAGTTTTAGCTGTATTTTTGACACACATTAGGCTGTACTCTCAGCCTCACAGAACACAACTAGTCCTCTCCTCTCTTACTAAAAACCCACCAGAGATTCTCCTCTGAACGAATTTGGTTTAATCTCCAGTCTGTCTGTGAAAACAGCACTGGGTGTAGTATCACTGTAGCAATCGAGAGATCAGCTGCAAACGCAACAAAAGGTCTCAGAAAAAGGGGACCCTTGAGGTCTCTGTATCTGTGGGAGAAAATGACAGAAGGAAATTGAGAGAGATGCAGGACTATCAAAAGAGCAAAAAAAGAGGCACATAAAGGGCTGAGAAAGGAAAGAGAAGTGGGGAACAGATGGAGAGAAAAAAGATGTGAAAATCATAAAGGCAGAGTCAGACAAGGAGAAAAAGAAAAGGGCCGAGGGCCATAAAAACACTAAAGCTGGTGTCATGAGTAAGACAGAAGAGAAAGTTCTGTTGTCAGCATAGAGAGACCGGCAGGTGATGGAAGGATAATGACAGAGGGAGGAGTCTACTTGACCCCCTCTGACCTCTTCCTGGATCAGGCTGCTGGGAAGGGTCACAGGAAGTGGGTGCAGCAACAGCCCTAATGTGATGGGATATCCTGCCGGCTGCCCGCTAACCTCTCTTCCTCCATCGGTAATGTCTGTTCCCATCATTTCACAGTCACCTCTGCACGGTCATAGCTGTGCCCAACAACGCAAACACACAGGAGACGCACACACACACATGTGATGACACTGTCCGCGTGCACACGCACACAGATGGATGCGTGCACTGATGTACGCAGGCCTTCACACATGCTGACAGCCAAAAACACACACACCTCCAGTTGACTCAACAACATTCAAAGCCAAGGACACTCTCACTCAGGTCACTGCATTATGCACAAATGAAGGGCAGTGTTGAAATTATGGCACAGCAGAGAAACAGACAGTGGATTATAAACACTGAAGTCTGCCAGAGATGGCACCAACAAAAACAATATTATCATGCAGTGCAGTGCAGCTGGTTTGGTTTACTGACTGCAAACAAAGCTTATTATCCCTCTCTGTGTAGTTTTATACATGTATGTGTATACACCAAACTGAAAGCTTATCATTTGATGGGAGTTTAAAGGATACACATAATTACCCTGAGATGAGACTATTTGTCATTCTTTGATTAGTGAAGCCAAATGCAAAATGGCTGGTCTCTTCAAAAGAGTAGCTGTTTTATTTGTCATTATGCTTCATTATGGTTTGTTACTCCTGTCGCTATCTGTCAGACGAAGTTCACTAACTTGTGGGTATTTTCTCCAGTGGAAAAGCTGCCTTGCTTCTCTCCCCCCACCCATGAAACATCAAAGCAAGGCCACACTGAAACTTCGAGCCCATTTTGGCATTGCCCTCCTACCTCCAGATCCAGTAATTACAGTTCATACAAGACATCAACATTATTACTCGTCAAACCACAGTATAATAACACCACAAAGCACTTCAAAGAGACAACTCACATTTCAAGGGAAAAATAAAAACTCATGGATTATGCATTAGGAAGGACTTATTCAACCTTTCAGGGCAGCAGAGGCAGAGTTTATGTTATCTAGAGTGAGACCCGAAGTTGATAATAAAGATTTATGTTGGAGTAATCTGAAAATAAATGTTACATGATTGTTAAAACTGAGCAGACTACTGGTTTGGGGAGATTTCACCAGCCTCGACTCTGCATTACAGCTGCACTGCCTATTTCACATTTAACAACAGAACCATGCTGCTGCCATGTGTGATTGGAAATAGTGAGGTTAAATTGCAGTGTCTGACCACCCTGGGGTTTTTGTATGTGTCAATACTGCCCTCTTGTGTCTAATACCCATTAGACAAACTGATGAATAGCTACTAGTGTTTTCTATTGTTGCTCTCCTTATCAGCCGTTTCTCCCATTTAAAATTTATATTGTTGCCATCGTTGGTAAACAGGAGCTCACAGATAAATAGTAGTACTTAATGTGAAGTATTTCGTGCATTATTTGCAGGACATAATGATAAGACCTCATTTACAAGACAATATGAGCTCTAAAAATGGCAAAATGAAGAGCTTCTTTAGACAGCACAGAGTAGTGCTTTTAAACTTTTTTTATTAAAAAAAAATTAAGAATTCCGCATAGTCTTTGAGTAGAGCAGTATTACTTTTCTACTTTCTTTTGTCTGCATCTTGCACTTTTGCAAAGAACAATGCACTCAGACAGAGAATTCAATATCACACAGAACATCTTTTATACACAGTGGAGCAGAGTTTGTCTATGAAACTATTCTCCTTTACTGTTTCAGAGAATATTGTTCAAAGTCACACACTCTGGTAGAAAACAAAGATGGTAAAGCACGATACCTAAGGTGACATTATAACTCATGAATGTATGATATGTTGGAAGTAGATAATCATTGCATGCATCAGTGCACACAGGAGCATTAGGCTTATTTATTATATTTAATGTACATAAATTGAACTGATAGATACATTAGTCGTGCATATGTCAATGTTGAAAAGCAATAAAATATTCAGTACAGTTATGCCATGAAGTTACATCTTTAATAATACTGTGACCTAGTTCTTCAGCAGGGATTCAACAGTTTCATCATGACTGCCGTTCAAATGCCATGAGCGGTTGCCAGCCCTCCCTAATGTCAGTGACATGTCAGCTGTTTTAATTTTTCATGGAGGATGTCTGTCCTATTTATCTTCAAGTGTTTGTATTGAGTTGGAGGACTCTACCTCTGTGACATCTACTCAAAATTCAACAGTGCTGAATATTCTATACTCAGCCTTTTATTATACACAAGAGTGTATGACAACAGTTTATTAATGTTTTATTTCTTCAACAGATGGAAAGTTTTTTGTAGTACTAATTTGTATCATCTGTGTAAAGAAAGAAAGATTAATAATGATATTCCAGTTTAGCCGTCTGAAATGATCATTATCAAAAGCATTGGACAACAGTGACACCTTGTGGTTTTCTAGTGGACTTCATAAGGGTGCACTCCCACTCTGTTATGATGTTATCACTGATACAGACAGCGTTAAGTAGAGTCAAGTAAATTAACATCATATTCAATTGAGAAAATAAGCTGTGGAATGAAAATTAACTACTGTGTCCTTTGTTCACTAGTCAGGAGTATTGCTTGAATATTAACTTGATAATAAGGATGTACGCCTGACACATTATCAAACTCACACAAACTTACTGTACACACACATTTATTCTCGTGCAGAAAGTGAACATGTAATGTTAAGTAAAACAGCCTTCTATGAACACTTTTATTTGTCGGTAAGGACATGTCTACTATGCTAGACTACACAGTCCTCAGAGACTCACAAACATCAGCAGCACAATAGTTGGTGACCTACAGGTGGTCTCAGCAAATGACATTATTCGAGTAATAAAATTTTACAGTAAAAATCTACAGCTGCACCAGGCAAGTACAACCAACAACCAAATAATTTTGTTCCAGAAGAAAATAATTATAATAATGATGGTGAAAAAGTACAGAAGGCCATTGGGCACAGTGTGATGCCTTTAAAAATCTCGCTGTGATGCCAGACGTGACTACAAGGACCATAATGCATTGCACCGAAACAGTCATGATCATGACACATCTTCAACATAAGGAAAAGCTTCCTCTTAGGAGGCGTTTAATTAGTTAACCTTGGGGAGAGGTTGGCTCCTTCTTATGGTTACTCGGGAAGAACATATGCACTCGTCTTGACAAGTATAGGTGGATGGGAACAAAATGTGTCCCGTAAGTGTTATATAGTTTGCTCTGTTGGTCAAGCGCTTGCTAAAAGGAGCCACATAAGCTAGTGCGCGCTAACGCTAGCCTAGTCAGTGAGAGAGGATCGTATTCGTAACATTTAACATTAACTACTTTGAGAGCTGTTGGTCAGAGATTTAAACTGAAACTGTAATTGTTGACGTTGTATCAACGGGACAAGGTGCAAAGAAAGAGCGAGGTAAGGACACGGTTACTTGCTACGACGGTGTGAAGTGCTATTTTATAAACTGAATAAGGGTTAGCAAGGTTAAACTTGACAGCTAAGTTAGCGTCGTGAATCGATGACTTGATAACAGTTAGCTAACAAATAAAATGTTTACCCCAGATTAAATGACAAACTCCACCAAAAACACGGTTTTAAACGTGTAACACAACGTTAGCCAGATGTGTTGTCGTTAGCTGTGTTTTTAGTATGATGTGTGAAACTTCATCACGTGAGTTGCCTCAGCACAGGAAACATAACCCACATTTCTTCAGTAATGAAAACCCTAAACATTAGCATCACTGCTCCTTTGTCTAAGACATGCGTGGACAGCTGTTCAACAACTAAAAAGTTGTTTTGTGGTGTAATGTTTAAATGATAGCCATAAAATAGACCTTTACTCTGGCTTGCATCTTTAGCTTTTGCAAAAGCCA
This sequence comes from Apogon talboti, assembly GCA_037367365.1. NCBI lineage: Eukaryota > Metazoa > Chordata > Actinopteri > Kurtiformes > Apogonidae > Apogon > Apogon talboti. The sequence goes on from JAPQRQ010000028.1 coordinate 26,875,360, forward strand.
CATCTCGTCGCTGCAGAAGAAATGGATAGTAATGACATATTTCAGCGGGTTAGGCAATTTAATCGGCAGTTTATGATACTGTTTATTGTAACTCAATTGCAGCAAAGTTCCTTTAAAACTGCTGACGGTAAACAAAGTGGATTGAGTGAGCTGGGCTTGTGGCATTGCACAGTAGTGACTCCTTTGGCTCACTGACACCTGCAGTACACACCTGTAATAATGGCTCTTTTATGCTGTGTCTTTTGAACAGGCCATGTGTGCACTGGTGAAATACCATACATTGACCTTAGTTTTCTAAAATGCTGTGAGCTTATTCTCCTTCTAGTATTAGTCCTACCTAAGAGTCATGGCTAAAAAGTCTGACAACTCTTTAAAAAGTTGTGACTGTTCATCATTATTGTCTGTCTGAGTTCTTACTCTGTTCATGTGTCTTTTTTTTATTAGTTACTGTATTTTGCTTGCTAGTTAATGTTTATTTTCTGAACGCTTCAACACTAACAGTAATTTGTGGAGCACTATCACTTGCAGCCAATATGTGTAAAACTTAATGCACATACTCTGCTCGCAGTGGATAATTTTTGTGGTACAGTCTTGTTGAAGATAACTTGTTGTGTGTTGTTACTTTATTGTTAACTGCAAGGCAATTCATACACACAACTCCCCAGCCTTAAATGTTTTTTCTTTATTTTATCAATGTGTTGTTGATATTTAATGTGTCTATTCAATAGACCTACAAAACCTATTCCTCACACATAAGGGATCATGCTTTTTGTTATAGACCCCAACAAAATTATATCATCATTCGCAGATATTTTATATGGAAAATTAAATTCATATCCATAAACTTGTAACTGATATTGCACTTACACTGTGTCAAACACAGCAGTCATATGATCCTTTTTGCATGTCGCTCAACTCAAATGGTGCCTAAGCTATCAGGAAAAGCTGGAATGGTGTTATGAAACATTGACTTTACAAACATAGCTTTTAAAAGAGGAAATAGGTCTCCAGAATTAGGTCTCCTTTGATTCCATCGCACCCTTTTCAGGTGTTTGCATCTTAAATGGGGTTCTTGCTTATTGTAGATAGTACCACAGCTTTTTTTTTTGTCAGGATTTTTATAGTGACACTTAACTGATGCCGATTTAGACCAAAGCATAAAAGATTTCATCCACTGCACGCACAGTTTTGTTGTGCTGAATGTTAAATTCACTTGATATCTAACACTAAGTAATATGCACTTAGGCTTGATTAATTACTGCACCAAAACATTATATTTCTAGTTTAATTACTCTGTGTTTCTTTCCCTCTTAGTAACTCTTCAGTGACACTGGACTGAAATTACATGTTGGAGATGAGGATAAACACAACCTTCCAGTGGTGTTCCGTGAATCTCACCTGGACTCAGAGGGTCTTGTGAGAGAAAGAGAGCACAACTGAAGGGGATTGTAACCGAGTCATGAATCTCCATCAGGTCCTCACAGGGGCTGTTAACCCTGGAGACAATTGTTTCTCTGTAGGGAGTGTCAACAATGTGCCGTTTACGGTAAGATATTTTAAGCTCTACAAGTTTTACTAGGCAATACAGGAGATCTTACTCATATAGACATTCAAACTGATAACTTACAAAGCAGTCTGTCCAGAGTGGAAGTACAGGAATTACCAGACTTATCCAGGGATAAAATGTCAGAGGTGAATATTTGTGCCAGGTTTTAGGTTGCTAGAAAGCTTTTCCCTACCGTTAAAAGACTTAAGTGCTTGTGGTCCAACTATGCTAAGGTTTCTCCATGACGGAGATTAAGGAAATCTGTAGGTTGAGTTTTTGTTTCTAGGGAATAAATCTGTCCTCCTGAAAACTGGCAATTAATGTTGACTCATTTTAAAACATGAGCTATGCATCATGTTGCAAAACTCAAGTGTGTTAAATTTTGGTTTTAGTGATTCTTTAGAGTCTGCTTCTCAGTCCAGTTTAAACTGTTGGAGTTTGTGTTTCATCTCTAATGTGATCTTTACTGATAAAATGAAGGGGGAGAAAAAGATAGAAAAAACCTGCGACTGTCAGACAACCAAAAGTAGTCTAGTGTGGTGACTTTTTCATCTTAGTTGGAAAATAAGTAATTGATTAATATGTAATAATTTTACATGAGACAGTGAGATTTGAGGGTCTGTTTTTTTCAATGTCACACAGATATAGTTGTTACGTCATTATCAAGGACACACTTTCCCTCAGGAGTTAGTTTGGTTGAGGTGATAAGGCACCCACATCTTAAAAAATCTCATCTTATCATCTGTGTATTTACTTATAGAACCAGTATTGGTTTTTTTGGGGTTTTTTTTATTTTGTATGAGTGAATGTAGTTTTATTTTACTGGCCAAAGCTGTCTGAAATTGTTGGCAGTGTGACCCGTCTCTACCTCATAGCACTGTAATCTGTACATGTCTATTATGAACCTTAATAGAAAGACATCTGCCACATAGTAAAAGATGTTATGCATAAGCCAGGTTGTCAATTTTTTTCTCAAATTATAGCTCACATCACTGTTATATGTTCACTGCTGTGGTTTCATTCATGATTCATGCATAAATCAAGAACATTGTGCTTGTCTGGTTTTACTAATGACTGATTAAGGAGTGTACTTTGTGTCATAAATACAGAGGTAGTAGCTGTTACTGCCTTTGCAGTCTGTGATTCTCACAGTAAACTCCATGTGATACTGTTTCCATGCAGTTCACAGGACAGATCAATAAGGCAACTATTTCTGTCCTTGTGTCCTCCTGTGAAGGATGCGCAGTCACAGTAAATCACAGCTCATGTGAAAGCCACAGGAGCAGAGCGTAGAATTCTAATCTTACCTCCGTCTATTCCACAGCTGTCATATGGGGGCATATTGATGCTGTGACACCGGTTACAGTTCAAGGGAAGCACCTGAGTGTCACCTTTATCTCTCTTATCGTCTTTCGTCCTGTCTCCTTGTTTCTCGATAGGCCTACGCGTCAGGATGTGACGTGGTGATTCTGGGGAGTGACTTTGAGCGATTGCAAATCATCCCAGGGGCAAAACATGGCAACATCCAGGTCGGCTGCGTTGACTGCTCGCTGCAGGGAGGACAGGTAAGAGCAGAGGAGTGATACTCCTCCCACTCTGTCCTGAGGCACCACTGGTATACAGCAGGAAATGTCTGTGTATTCAGATATACTTTTGGTTACAAGACAAATGGTATATTTTACATGATTGCTCTTGTTTCTTTTATTTAACAGTTAGTTGATGTGCATTTTTATTTTTGTCAGTTACAGCATTTTAGTGCAAGTCCACTGAATCTAAATTATTTGTTACAGACAGCTTTGCTAGAAATAAACAATACAGAATGACCTACTATTCCCTCTCCACAGTACACTCTAACATTGATGTCCTCCTCCTATTTTGATAACAAAGAAGAATTTAAAAGGGAGACAATTTACAATTGAATTCATTTTATTAGTGGAAAACTCTGTTGTCCTCTTGCAAAATGTTAGCACACTGCTGTCCAAGCTACATCTCCAAAGGCTGTTCATTCAGTGTGACCTCTTCCTAAGTAAAGGGCAATAGTCAAATTCAATGGTAGTGTGTCAGAAACATTTGCTCATGTTGACACTAAAAATCTCTGGTGCGATGTTACTTAATGTGAATTTGGGACAAATTTATAACCCTGCAATTCATCTTCATTTGTCTCTTTTCTGTTGAGATCGGAGTGCCTTTTATTGTGTCGCTTTATTTTTTGCCTAGAATTCGAAGCCGCTTTTTGTGTCCCAACGACTGACTGAAACTCATACACTTTACTTTAAAGTAAAAAAGGGTAAAATAGTGTAAAAACAAAAGCCTTGACTTGGATTAGGTTTTTGAGAGGTTCCTTTAAGAGCAGTTCCTTTAAAAATGCTGCCAGCAACAAGCAAAGCTACTAAAGGTCATACTTGTCTTTCTGCTCCAGAGACCTTCTTTGCTGTTTATGTAGCTGATTTATGTACACAAGTGGAATACACACAGTTTTCTTTGTTAATTATAGCTCTAAAGTGTTTCTTTTTTCAGCTTATTGCTTTAATTGCAAGGAAAAAAAGAATTTGCAAGACTTCTGTTGAAATCACACCAACTTTTAGTCATTAATGGTAAAGTAATTTTTTAGAATCTTCTTTCCAAATCCTTTAGAGTCAAGTCACATACTTTAAAAGATACACTCCTGATTTTTGAAATTATGGGACTCAAAGCAATCGATATCCAGTCACCACTATTAACTACACACTGTTCACAGTTGCTCTGAGTGAACGGATAACAGTGTGAAAATCAAATAGAGATGTAAATGTAACTGTTTAGTTGCAGGGGATTTTAAAATCAGTAGTCATTCTTTCCAGGCCATCACTATAATCTGGGATAGTATTACCTTATAAGAGCAGCGTAGCCTGGTTTAATACAAACACAAAAAAATGCACACCCAATCCGTTACTGCTCCCATCATGTGACGTTTAATCCAATTCACGGAGGCCAGAACAAACCTCACATGCCTCCGACACGGTCAAGATACTGTTGAAGCATGTGCTCAGTTTGTATGCTTCCCCCTCACTGACCGTCTAAACGTTGTTTTATATGCCATACGTGTTCTTGCAAACACGTGTTGTCCTCATATTGCATTATTCAAATTGATGCTGTAAGATTCACTGTTCTGTGTGGTGCAATAGTTGTTGATAAATCTCTGCAATGTCATGTTCACAACACAAGAAAAGTAATTAATATTTTACAACCCAAGTTTTACTCTTGCTAGCATGTGATTAGGTCTATGTTAACTGAAATACTTCAACGATCTGCAGTGTATTGTTTGTTCATGTATTTTTTTCCTCACTGGAATGTGATTCAAGATGTTTAAAAATGTTACATTTGCTGAATCTGAAAATAACAAACCTTAAAAAGATTCTGCTTCCTGATGCATCATTATGCCATGAGCCATTGTTTCCCTTTAAGGACACGGTGTTCTGTGAGCATGTGCATGTGATGGCTTGTGTGTTTCCATTTTATACATGAACATGTACACGTGTAGTTGTGTGACTCACCCCTACATGCTATTCATTCTCTGACAGTCGGTATATTATTTACCCCATTACAGACACAGCTTGTATTATCTGAGACCTGGACCTTATTACGCCTGTTATTTGTGCTCAGTGCCACTGAAATTTCACCCATTCAGTCAGTCTGTGTAACACTGTGACTCTGTCTCCCATGAAAAGCACTTGACTTGAACATGTACTGTATCTCATACCAGTGCATTAATGGGAGGTATACATAAGGCAGACAAGATGCTGGGTATTCAACACTGAGTTGTTATAGCTGCCAGGTATTTTTGTTTTGTTGTTAAATATGATGTGTCCATCAACTAACAAGGATGATACTCAACTACTGTTTAGAAGCGCTATAGATAAGAGTGAAATATCTGTATGTTTGCTTTTCCGCATTCAGATTTAAATTATAATACATCTAATGGTTTATAAGTTCTTGCTTATAGGTTTGCATTTTTTCATTCAGAATAAAGAAGTGTTAATATCTTACATGATTTGTTGTTTTTTCCATACAGATTGCAGCTTCCTATGGAAGCATTGTGTGTGTCTTTGAGCCAGTTCATCAACCAGATCATAAGGACACACCGTTGACTGTGAGTAACCTCTGTATCCTCAGGTCACAGTCACGCATGGTTTTACAACATCCTGAAAAATGAGAACTTTCTCTTCAGTTGTAGCTCTGCTGAAATGTGAAATTAAGCTCAGAAAGTTATCACGAAGGAGTAAATACAGTATTTCCAAAACACGTGCATGATTTGAATGAAGTACTATATTCATATTTTCAGTCATTTTAGTGTTTATTACACTAGTCAATTCAGAGTTTCCAGGATTGCAGTGTTAGTGTTAAACAATGTTCCTTTGTTAGAGTTTTTCTAGCAAGTATTTCTTTGAGTTCTCTAACTGTGCTGCAAGTGTGCATGTGGTCTGATCACATTACAATCTTATGAGGGCAGCCTCACATGCGGATCTTGTTTTGTATGATATGTGTGTGTATTTGGTCTTGTAATAATATTGGTCTCCTTTTTTGTGTGCAGAAACTGAACTGCCAATGGCAGAAGACTGGTCAGTTCGTTTTAGAGTCTATGGTACGAAACCTGGCCTGGCATCCAACAGGTACAGTAGTACCCACTGTTCACTTTATATAACACATAGCATCATGTTCATACATTTTCACATAAAGTATACTTACACTGCAATTCCAAAAAATGTGTCTCACTTGTAGTACATGCCTTCTAGTTTCTTGTCCGTTGATACCAAACTTTTTTTAAGCTAGGTTTCGTAACTCTAAAAGAGCTAATGTGTTTTTGCATGTCCAGGCACCAGTCTCTTAACGGGCTCTAGCTGCCTCCAGTTGTGGTCTAATGTTGATGGAATGAAAGATGAAGCTGAAGCGGGAGGAAAGCAGGCAGAGATGAGCATGAGAGACTCTCACTCGGCCTGGAGCTGCATTTGGCAGAGCAAGTAAGAAAAAAAAAAAGAAAACATGGTGTTGCTTACCTCTGTGACTTTCAAATGGTGTTTGTGTTGTTTTCATTTTTGTGAAGCAGAGAACTCATTTTCAAAACTGTGGACTAGTCATTTTATTTTCAGTGATGACATGTCATTATCAAACCAAATCTAATGACCTTGTAATGTTGTGTTTCATGAACGTTATATTAATGAGTTGCTAATGTTAATAATTCGTGTGTTATAGGCAATATTTACAGACAGGATTTTATCATATTGAGCATTTGATTTGTGTGTCTGTAGGACGGCCTCTCCAGTCAGTTTAATGAAATTCTCTCCTGATGGGGAATTCTTTGCTACTGCTGGACAGGTAGGGTTACTGAATGTGTATATTTCTTCTACAGAGTAAGTTAAATTTAACCCTGCAGTGTAATTAGGTTAATGTTTTCCCTGTGTTTGCTTATCAAATGGAACTTTTCAGTACTGCCCTAGTTTAATGTGTTTTTGCTTTGAGTGATTATCTCTGCAGCCTTAAGTTCTTATGTAAACATTTCTATTGTCTTCAGGATGACTGCCTCGTAAAGGTGTGGTACAGCACCAGTAAATGGAAGTGTGGTGTTTCCAAGCTCTTCACACCCCCAGACCCCAGTATCATCGTCCAGGGAGAACTGGCCTTCTCCTTTGTCTACCTGGCCCACCCCCGCTCGGTTACAGGCTTCTCCTGGAGGAAAACTAGCAAATACATGCCACGGTATCAACAACTATCAAGGCTCTCTGAAGCCATTTGTTTGTATTTTCAACTGGCTATGCCTTTCTACACCTTGGCGAACAAAGCTGTTTATCCTGTATTACCTATCTTACAAGGAAGATTGAATAAGTTGGAAATGAACTAGCAACACGCCAATGTCAGACACACCGTCTAAAATTCAGTCAGTGTTCAGTACAGAGACACAGCCCATATAGCTGAAGACCAGACAGAAGTGTATCATGCAGAGCTGTTTAGTTCACTTCCAATATTACAATATGAAGGAAGAACTTACCAGACCAACTGTTTTCAATTTAAACAAAAAAACACACCATGGTTCAGACTTTCAGGTATAAAAATGCCCTTAGTCAGACAGTTTGATTTGTGTCTGGATTGTGACTTTTTGTCTGAATTAAAATTAGTTCTTTCAATATGCTGATGCTCCTGCTCCTGCTTAGTTATAGGAATGTTAATACTGTGTGACATATAATTATATGAAGTGCCACACAGTTGTCTGCAGATTTAGAAAGACTTTAGCACCTGACAGATATATTATTGTGCCATTATTATATAAATAAAGCAGGTTGATAAGAAATTCAAGTAATGGCAGTACAAGGGCTTCTTTTCCAAACCCGATGTTCTCTCTTTAGAAATTTCACATTTTACCCTTTTACAGTTGTATAATTTACTATAACCATATGTTACATCCAGGACAGAGATTCCATTTATTACTTTTTAACCTGTAGTTTAATTTGCTGCTTTACAGTTGCTTACTCCTTGACCCACCATTGAAAAGCACGACCCCCAGAAGACAATTCTGACAAGTTGATTGCCCTCCAGCCAACTTCACCGTTACCTCTTTTCTCCCTTTTTCCCCCTTTTCTTTTCCATCTCTCTCTCCACACAGGGGTTCAGTCTGTAATGTTCTGCTTACCTGCTGTAAAGACAGCGTGTGTCGTCTCTGGGCAGAGACGCTGTTACCAGGTGACAGTCTCCTGCCTGGTCACCATAACAACCATACAAATGGCCAACAGAGTGACACTCTGAGATGTGCCGGCCCCTCTTGGAAAAACACCTGCAATGGAAAAGGACAAGGAAGAACAGCACAGGAAGTAAGTCACTGTGACATTGTTGCTGCTAAAAGAAACACATAATCATAATTGAATACATTGAACCAAGAGGAAATTAGGGTGTCTGTGATGTCTTTCTGCCCTATTTTTAATTTGCTGCCATAATTTGCAAATAGAGCACACCAGCTGAGATGGTATGAAGGCCTCTCGTGTTACAGCAAAATAAATAATGGTGGACAAAAACTAAGCCACCTATGTTGGTTAAATAATTGCTTTCTAGGACCAATTTATTTTTTAACTGTTCAGAAAGACTTTTTCCAACTTAGTATGGGATAAATATAGTTTTTCCAATCACCACCATTTTATTTTGTAGGGTGAAGCGGTGCATTACACAGATAGCTCACTGCTTTTTCCAATTGAGCACTGAAGTAGAACCCAGATTACTGTATTGTCAGCCCTGCTAATGTTTTACATTAGGCAGCAGAGATAAGCGATAAGGAGCAAAGGGAGGAAGAGAAAAGGGAGGCTTAGTAAAGTTAAAAGAGAAAATTAATTGGCTCTCAGACATGAAGATGGTTTTTGAGTCATCGTGGGCCTTAGGACAAGCATCAATGAAGTGCATTCAGATACTCTGTAATCTGTACTACACCACAAAATTCTCTTAAGTTTTAATTGTTCCTAGACCAAAAAAATTGAGGTAAACAGGGTTATACTGGAATTTTGCTGTATGTTCAATAAGTCATAACTACAAATAACCACAAGTCATGTGGTTTTACAAAAAAATGTAAAGCCATTAAGAAATAGAGTATGTGTTTCACCTGGCAGCCTCTATTAGCATATGTTATGCAAAGCAGCCTCGCTTGGTATTTATGATTATGAAAAGTCCAAATCTAACCTTTCACTTCCTTCCTATCATGAAATGTCCTTAGAACCAAAGATCATCTATTTTTGGTTTATTCTTGAGGTGTACTCCTTAGCTATACTGACATTTGCTCATTGTCGATTTTTATTATTGTTCTGTATCATCTTGACACCGTTCCATCATAGTTGTAGTGTTTCTTAGTGACCACCACCCACTGATAGGAATCAGATAGACCACTTCTATTCTATAACTGACATTTAAATGGTTGAGTTTCATTGGCAATTATAAAGCTTCAGGCATATTAAATTATATTAAAGTGGGTATGCAAATTATTCTTTCATGCCTTGGGGAAAGTCTGGAAGAGAACATGCGTGGAATTATTCACTGCAAAAATTACCGACAGAGTAGAGTGATCCAGGCGGTGCTACTTCTTACAGCAAAACTGGTTGGATGGACAATAGTGAGAAAATCCTGTTTTAATCTCCGTTTTGGTATAAAGCCTCAGGGTAGGATAAGCAGTACAAGATTCCTTGTAAAATCAATCAAGTTACTTAATCCCAAACTTTTTTGATTAGAGTGGTGTTTGAGAACCTCTGGTGCAGACTCTAGTAAGGGATTTTCACCATTGTATTTGCACGCATCCATTTACCTAATGCTTACTAATGCCCGACCATGCTCTGAGATTTTAATGTAAATGTAGGTCCTTCAACTGTCAAACGTATTGAACATTTTACTGAAACTGAACAGAAGCAACAGAATCACCTAGCACTGTGTGAGTACCAACTAAACACTTTCACTTCCCTTCACACGCAGTGTCTCTCACTCACCACTCTTGCCTGTCCTTTTTCTTTCTTTTTTTGGTCTGTTATTTTTACACAATTTAAATTCTCAACCCTTAGAGATGCACCTGTTTCCAAGGCAGAGACAGTGGCCAAGAAGCTGTGCTTAGTGACAAGTGGATTTATATACAACCACCAACGCAGGTGTTTGTGCGAAAGAGGCAGCATGAAGCTGTAGCTGTGTTTACACCCCCTGTTTCATATGAAATCTCTCAGTGGTTGTTCAGATCATGTCTTACCCATTTTTCAGGTTATTTACAAATTATCTATTTATGTCGTTTTATGCTGCATCTTACAAAGATACAGAACAGGCAGTTAAAAATTATACAACATGCTAACTTGTGATTGTTATTAAGTCAAGTTGACTAATTTACGTTGTTTCCACAGTTCAATTTTAACGAGCCGTGGCACTTTTCTCGTGACGTACTCTATCCTTCTCTGACCGGCTGCCTGCCCCACAACCAGAACCGCCACTACAACCATAGGAAATGCAGCAACAACACGCCTCATGCCAACGCTCTCTGCCACTTCCACATCACTGCCAGTATCAACCCTGCAACAGGTGCGACTGAAAAACACACAGTTCATCTTCATGGGTAAAACAAATGTTTCACATAATAAATCTGGAGAAAACGTCCTCTTTTATATTTTCAACTTGTTGTATGAATCAGTAACTTTGAATTGAGAACTTTGTAAGTCTACATGTTTCATGAAAGGAAAACTTGTTTTACCTCATTTTTTGACAACAAAGACCTTCACAAAATGTACTTGACTAATATAAAAATGTGGCATAGTTATCAGTATTTCTGTACCACAGAGGCTTTATCAGACTAGTACCTGAGCAGTAGAATAATGCATTGGTTAATCCTGTTGATATTTAATACTGCTTGAACGTCAAAAATCACCTTCAGGCCCACCTCTTTTCTTAGCATTTTCATTGTTGACAGTTTGAACAGATTTTTGCCTTTATTTGTTGGTACTTTATTTTTGGTTTGTGCAATGCTTGTTGTGTAATGATAGTCTCTAAATAATCTATGCTCCTGGTAATTCATGCGTTTGACTTGATATTTTATTCACACAGTGTCTGTTCCAGATCTCTCTGTACATGGCTTTGGTCAAACTGATTTGTCTTGACATACGTTGAAAGAATCTCTCTGTACCATGGGTCAGAGGGCTACACCTCTGTATTTCTGATGGCAAACTTGGCTGTGAAGTTTTAGCACTGGCCTGAAGTTATTTATTTAACATCCCAGCGAGCTGTTGAGTACATTGTAAGGCTTTTTCATTTTCTTTCTCTGCGTTTCTATGGGGCAGCTTAATCTAACCTGAAAAGGGACAAAGTCTTAGCTTGTTTCTGCCTTGGGGCTGACAAGTCACGTACGATTCTATTTGTATGCATGAATTCTGTTTTAGCATAATGCACGCATCCATGAAAAGACATTTGCTCCGAAAACATTTGCCCTGTGTTCTTTTTTTAATGTATGCTTCATCACTGAAAAAAATTTACATATTGATTATTTTTTTTCTATATTACAGACATTCCTTTGCTTCCCTCGATCTCCTCTTTGACATCGGTAGATGATGAAGAACCTGGAGGACTTTTTACTGTCCACTGGCTTAACAACAAAGAGCTTCATTTCACTTTAGCTATGGAAGTCTTCCTGCAGCAGCTCCGAGGCAGCTTGGAGCAACAGAATGAATGCTCCCATGAAGGTACTGAAAAATACCTGGATCAGGCACTGACACTTTATTTGTAGGGGTGTGCAAATAAGGCTGGAAGAACACTGTCAAAACTCCATCCTGACTTTTGACATCTCAGTTTTTATTTTTCATATTTTCCTTTTTTTGCCCACTCCAACTTTCAGAAATTTACATTTAAGCATTGGTTTTTCTTCCAGAGCCTGAAGATGATGATCATTTTGATGCAGAAGAAAACACTGGCAAAACAACTTCAATCGAGCACCAAGGATCTGAGACAGCCGCTCTTCCCCTGGCTGCAGTGGGGCACCAGGTGGACGTTCTGTTAGAAGAGTGGAACAAAGGTGCAGACATGTTGTTCAGCATCCATCCCATGGACGGGTCTCTGTTAGTCTGGCATGTGGACTGGTTAGATGAATACCAGCCAGGCATGTTCAGACAAGCTCAGGTACATTCATTCTAAATGGTCTTTTCAATGAAATTTTGGGATATTGGATCGTCAGTATTTAAGTAACAACCTTAATCTAACCTGCCTGCTTTCATTAGTAGTACAGTGGTCCCTCGTTTATCGTGGGGGTTACGTTCTAAAAATAACCTGCAATAGGCGAAATCCGTGAAGTAGTCAGCTTTATTTTTTACAATTATTATATATGTTTAAAGGCTGTAAAACCCCTCACCGTACA
>JAPQRQ010000028.1:26887881-26922484 GCA_037367365.1 Apogon talboti
TCTCAGACAGGCATTAACATTTTCTCACATTTCTCTCTTGTTTAAACACTCTCAAAGTTCAAACCTTCGTAGATTTTGAAAAATAAGTACAGTAACGCATTGTGTACTGTACAGGAGACACGGCATGGAGGAGACTGATTGACAATGGTCTACAGTCCCTTAGCCAATCAGGACTTGGAACACAATGCGCGTTCATATGCGGTTAAAAAAAAGCATGCAAAATTTCACTAAAAAAAATCTGCGAAACAGCGAGGCCGCGAAGGTGAACCGCGTTATAGTGAGGGACAACTGTATTTGTCCAATTGACATTTGTTGCAGCACTGTTATAATTGAGGACAAAAGGACTCACTGATATATTTTGATGGCCTTAGTAATTGTGTTTAGATCATATTCCAAATGGGTTAAAAAGTATTCATTCTGTTTTTAGTTTAATATGATCACTGTAAACTGATGCATTTTTTTTCCCTCTAGTCAGTCTCTCAAAGAACCTGTTTATATTCACAATTTGGAGAAGCAGCACACAGGGATAACATAAATTCATCCTCGTATTATTGTTGTGAATCATTTTGATAGCCACGGTGGTGTAGCTCCCATTATACTGGCCTTTTATCTGGCCGCACACACAATTATATTCTAATTAAGTTTGACTTTATTTTTAAATTAAAAAGTGCCCTTATGCGTTTTTATTAACAGTGAAATAATGAGATTCTCATGGTGTACTAGTCAGTCAGCTGGACAAGGCAGCTGAAAGAATCACAAGATTAACTGACAAACAGATTATTAAAGCCAGGCTTCTTGTAATAACAGGCATGAAAATAAATGTGTGCATGAACATTCCTGTGTACTATTTTCCTCTATCTCTGTCGTAGTCATTCCAGTAATTCCATAACTGTCATTCATTTACCAGTCTTTCAACCCTGCTGTGGGTTATCCACTCGTTGCTTTACAAATTAGTCCTCAATTACTGTGTTGTCTCAATATCTCCTTTGGAATGCGCATTACTAACCGGTGTGGATTAATTGAACTTCTGTCATTTCAAGCCACAACTACTACTTGTTTTAAATGTCGTTGCTGTGCCGTTTCTTTCTGTTTCAGGTGTCTTTTGTGTCTCGTATCCCAGTAGCATTCCCTGCAGGTGATGCAATCTCGCTGAGCCATAGTGTGGTTATGTATGCCTGCAATAAAAACGTGGATCTGGCTATCCAGCATGGCAGGCAGCGACCACCTGGGAGCACACTGCCTCAAACCAAATCTGCACTCATTAGTTACGGGGGTCAAGGAAAACCTGCACCGAGCAGTAGTCTTCGACTGAGCATTTTCACCCCCAACGTCCTTATGATTTCCAAACATGCCGACGGCTCTCTGAATCAGTGGGCAGTCAGCTTTGCAGAGGATTCTGCTTTCTCCACGGTGCTTAGCGTCTCTCACAAGTCACGGTACTGTGGCCACCGTTTCCACCTCAACGACCTGGCCTGTCACTCCTTACTGCCCCTGCTCCTCACCACCTCACACCACAACGCCTTGAGGACGCCTGAAGTAGACAGCATCCTGGCCCCTCCAGCCCCAGGGTCAAGGCCCACCCGGGTCTCGCTGGGTGGGGTTTCCCAGGATCCCAACGCCATCTACAGTGAGCTGATCTTATGGAGAGTGGACCCAGTCGGCCCACTGTCTTTGTCAGGAGGGGTCTCTGAGTTAGCTCGGATCAATTCTCTGCACGCATCAGCCTTCGCTAACGTAGCATGGCTGCCCACGCTTATTCCCAGCAGCTGTTTAGGTGAGGCGATATGAGGACTTAATTTTTCAGAGCATTACCTCATTTTCATAATTTGTTTTGTTTATCAAACGGTTATTTTGATTCATAAATTTGAATAATTAACTGTGGCCGAATGAGACTACTGGGTTTGGGATATAAAATTCCCATAAATATATTTTTACAACGGTTAACAAGTTTTCTTGGGTGCCTAATTTGCAAACTGAAAAACTATTGTTGTGTAAACAACTGTTTTAAATTCTGTGAAATCCAAGTGGGCTTTAGGTTTCCAAATATCCAAATACTAAAACTTGTGTGTAAATAGTCAGTATCACAGTATAACTTTCTTTTCTTTTCTTTTCTTTTCTTTTCTAAACGTACTGTGCTTCCTGTATATTTACTGTGGTTTGTGCCCCCCATATGTATAGGAGGATGTTGTTCAAATGGGTTCTTCTCTTCTTTTCCTCTTTTCAATAGGTGTGTATTGTAACTCTCCCAGCGCCTGTTTCGTGGCCAGTGATGGTCACTCACTCAGGCTGTATCAGGCGGTCATTGAAGCAAAGAAACTCCTAAGTGAGGTCTCTAATCCTGAGATATCAGTAAGTCATTTACAAACAACTAAATACAAATTTAACAAGCTCTGCAGAGGGTAGTCACTGTGGCATTTATTCACATCAACAGTCTTATTTTAACTTTTTACTGTTTAGCATAAGTGAGCAAGGTAATAAGATTTCATTAATTTGAACATCAGTTTTGGATGACTGGGTACAGAAAGCATGCGAGAACAATTACATGTTCTTGTATGCTTTTTGTTTTAGGTTTAGAGATGTTACTCCTGTTGGCATACTATTTGATAAACTGTTGTCTTTGGAGCAGTTCTTATCCCTGGCATTAACTGATGAGTTTTGACATTCATGAACCATGACATGACCATACCATATTTCTTGTATGTCCTTCTTTCTTTTTTCCACTTAAGAAATATGTTGGTGAGGTTTTCAACATTATCAGTCAGCAGTCCACAGCAAAACCGGGGTGTATTATAGAGCTTGATGCCATCACTGACTTTGTAAGTATATATGAAGACAAAGAGAAACTTTATCTTTTTTCTATCACTACAATCAGTGCCTCCCTAGCTTGTGCATCTGCCCATGCAAAGGCACTGTAAAACTCGTTGATGAGTAAGAATGTCACTTAAATGATCAAGATGAAATAGAAGGCTTATTGGATTGTAGGCCATTCCTAGTATGTAGCATTCTGCACTGGACTAAAGTGTGTTAAAGGTCAATCATTAACAACTAAAAACGGGTGCGCAGCAAAGCTTATCATGTGTCCAGGTTAGCTGTAGGTTGTGTTTGTCTTAGTGTTCCTGCATATTTGCTATCAGATGTTGAAGTATGTTTGATGCAGCTTAATAATGCTGCTGCTCTCTACAGCAGGGCAAAGAGACCCAGCTCCTGCATGTGTTTGAGGAGGACCTGATCCTTGGCAGTGGAAGACCAGAAAGCACACAGGAAACTTCAGATTCTTTTCTCACAGGTCCACATGAAATAAGTTTTTTTTTTTTTAAATTTTGTAATAAAACACTGTGCCAACAAGATGTTTAAATGTTAAATAACAGGCAGTGTATTCATATTATTTGTGTATCTGTGTGTTTCTATGCAGCCTCGAACCAGCCAGCCTTCTCTGCACGTTTTTTCCTTGTGGTGGTAGAATTAACCCCATCAGGTCGCTCACTCCTTCACATGTGGCATCTGCATCTTGCTGCTCAACCTGTCACCATGGGTGGGTTGTGTTCTTTCTTGATTTCACAAACAAAATTTGTTTATCTAATATATAAAGTGAAGTGTCTTGTCTTGTGTAGAAAATTATAATGAATTTTCAAAAAAATTAGATGTTAATTCTGTAATAGGCTACATTTTGTGGTGACGTGATTCTTTTGCACAGTAGTAGATTTATTGCTCCGATATCTTTTTTTCCCCACATTATTTTTTAAATGTGGCTCATATCAGATTCCAGTGTGAACTGAACATGTCAATTCTTAACTGACCCACATGCACAACCAAGAATAATATGACATGCAGCAAATCATGGCGGTCACAGAAGTCAGGGCCTGCAGTTTTGTTTATAAGTAATATGCAGTTGAATTCAGCAGATGATAATGATGAAGAGGAGGAGAATAAAAAGAAGCAAACTGTTTTTAAGAGCGCCTCCTGCCAGCATAGAATTGTGATAAATGCCGATCTAAAGTCACATGAATTCCAATATGATTGCTCAGACTGAGGTCACACTCCATACAATCAGACTTGTATCTGACAGAGGACTACAAGTGGCTTCAATCAGAAGTGAAAAGATCATATTCTACCTGATTTGTGCTTTTAACAAAGTTATGTAAAGACCACATTTGAGTCATATATAGGAGTGGGGAAAAAAATATTTGGGCCAGTTTTGCCTGTTGCCACTTAAATTAGTTGAGGTTTTACTGAGCATAAAGTTGGCTCTTCATTAGTCCAACGGCCCGAAAGGTCTGATGGACTATTGGTATCAATTGTCGTCCGTTAGATTGACTAGATATTTGCTGTGGAACATCTTTGGGGTAAGGTCAATTTTGTTCAAAGAATTGGGAAATATTAAATTTTTTATGTATTTTTGAAATTTTAAAAATCCCCATTGGTTAATTATGAGACAAATTTCAAAGTGCTATAACTTCAAAACAATTTAACATATTGAGATAATTACTATTGGCAATAGATAGGAAGTCACATATGGGCTTTCATTTGGTGCCATGACCTTTGACCTTCAGTGACCTTGAAAGGTCAAACGAATGTCAATTAATGTCTTTAAATATGCTGTTGGACTACAGCACCCTTGGTCCTATTTTTAATTAATAATTAATTTTAAACAATAATTGATATAGAATTCATGTAACAACTTGTTTTATAAAAACTTTTTCTCTCTCTCTCGTTCGTGTTTCTGCAGAGGACACCATCACAGAGAAGGATTCCTCCACAGCTTCCTCTATGAACAGCTCTCAGTTTAACTTTGAGACATTCAGCTCCCCAGCCACTCTGAAGAGTAAACCCTGCACTTCCAATCTGCAGAGTGCATGTCGCCTCAGCCTCACAACACACAGGCTTTACAGCCAGGAGATGGCTCTGCCAGCAGGAGTAGAGGCCATCAGTGTTACACCCTCAGCAGGCAAGAGATTACCACACACAGATGAGACATTTGTTGTGATGTGCAGGGGAAAATACACACAGCTTACCCAGTCACTAAAATGTAGTGATAGAAGCTGCCAAGTATTAATTATAGAAATAATAATGATGTTTTTGTATTTGCATCTAAATTGTTTTGCAGTAATAGAATAAGTCAGGGGAGAGTTGCTTCAATTATATTTGGAATGACAATTGGATGCTCACGACTTCATTGTTAGCCTGACTACCCGAGTATAAACAAAGTTTTATTAAGGAGGAAAATTATTTTTAATTCATTGTAAATGTAAAAAAAAAAATCACAAATTATCTGACACAAAAAAAAACTTGGAGCCCAAACTGTTATCCTTAGTACACTTATTAGTTCTACAAATGAGAAGTTAATTGAAAGAGGTTGTGAACATATTTGCTACCTGACGGTTGGTGATCTCTTCCTCCAGGGCACCTCAGTGCATCGTGCTCTCTACCAACAGGCCGTGTGCCTTACCTCCTTGCCACTTCTTGTTCCGATGGAAAGGTACGCTTCTGGAGATGTAACGTCACAGTGACAGAAGATTCCACTACGGACGGGTTGGTATACCAGTGGGAGGAATGGCCTCTCCATGTGGAGGAGGGACTTCGAAATGGCAGCGCAGTAAGCGTACCAGGTTACCCAATAGAGGTCAGCTGCTGTCACACTGGACGGATTGCAGTGGCCTACAGACTTTCGCCAAATACTCCTCTCAACTCAACACCTCAACAAAACTCAAATGCACGGTTGAATTTCCCACCTGCCCTGGCTTCATCCCCTCATATGCACCATGACAACAGCCACCAGATCCCAACCCTCACTGTACAGCACAGTCCAAATGTCACTCCAAGTCCAAACCCACCGAGCAACAGGGAACCACAGGTCTGTATTGGTATCTTCCAGTGTGAATCCACTGGTGGTTCACAGTGGATTCTAGAGCAGACTATAGTCCTTGACAGCACAGATCCTACAGCCATCAGTGGCACATCTGGTAATATTAATGTTCCAGGAAGTAACATGGACTTCTCCATATCCAATGAGAACTGCCTTGGTTCTTCTTCAAAGAACGTTGTTCACCTGGACTGGGTCTCTCAGGAGGATGGGTCACATGTTCTAACTGTTGGCATTGGGACAAAGATTTTTATGTATGGCCGTCTCTCTGGTAAACCTCCAGAACTCGGTCTGTCGTATGATGGCAGTAAAGACCAAAGCTTGTCCCGCCTTGTACTACTTCGATCAGTGGATCTGGTCTCTTCTGTTGAAGGCTCATTACCTATCCCAGTCTCTCTTTCGTGGGTACGGGATGGTATCCTGGTACTGGGCATGGACTGTGAAATGCATGTCTACTCCCAGTGGCAGCCCCCGAAACCACCCCAGCCTAATGCCGCCACTGTCCCAGACACCGACATCAGCAGCAGTGTCTCCTCCATCGTCTCTGCTGTCAGACAGAGCCAGGAGGAGGGGCTTAGCCCGGGGCCCCCCATGTCATCACTGGCACCACCAAAAAGAGCCCTCACAAGGTCAATGATGAGCCTGGCTCAAAAACTTAGTGGGAAGAAAACAGCTTACGATCTGCCTGTGGAGATGGAAGACTCTGGATTATTTGAAGCTGCGCACAACCTCTTTCCCACCCTGCCCCAGTACCACCCGGTTCAGTTACTGGAGCTGATGGATCTGGGGAAGGTCAGTTAATACAATTACATAATGATGTCTGTACTACATAGGCATGCATGGATATAGTGGCTGAACTGCAATGGCCAATATTAGCTTATCAACAATATCAGCAAACAGGACAATATTCACCAAATAACGTCTTTGTTGGTACAAAAAGGTAAATAAAAAACAAACAAAAAAAACATCGTCATCAGCCAATAGTTGTATAAGAAATTGGTGTATTGGTGGATCTTTTGTACTGTTTCTAAAGTTTGTCATTTTAATAATTTCCTCATTTGCCATAGGAGTGCAGTCTTTTTTACAACAGACAGGAAAAATAAAACTTAAAGGGAGAGAACAGAGGTGGTGTTGATTGTTGTCAAAATATCGTAAGTATATCTTTGTCATATCATCTCTTTCAAGGTTCACCGTGCCAAAGCCATTCTCTCCCATCTGGTGAAATGCATTGCTGGAGAAGTCGTCGCTCTAAAAGACAGTACCACCAATCCTGAGAAACGTGTACGCTCACGAACCATCAGTGCTGGAGGCAGTACAGCTAGGGACAGGAAAATGTTCATCAAAGCTGAGAACTCAACCTCTGACTACACAGAGATTGATTCAGTACCTCCCCTGCCTCTCTACGCCCTTCTGGCAGCTGATGAAGATACATCACCAAAACCTGGTAGGTAAACAATATATTGCCTTACAATGTTCATTTTCTGTTTGTCATCTTCACCCAATGCCAACAGGCTGGGGACTTTCTGTGTGGAGTTTGCATATCCTCCCTTTGACTTTACGGATTCTCTTCAGGTACTCTGTGCTTCCTCTCACAGTCCAAATCCATGCACCTATATGTTAATGTTAATTGCTCAGGCTAAATTGCCTATAGGTGTGAATGTGAAACTGAATGGTTGTTTCTCACAATGTCAGCCTTGGCAACTTGTCCAGGATGTACCCCACCTACGCCCTGTGTCCCTACAGAAGATTAAACAGTCACAGAAAATGAATGAATGCATGAAGTAGACTTCCACAGCTTTGGATGAAAGCAACCCAACACAAAATACTCCCTCTAGAACTATTCAGATGATGAAAGGAGAGATGGTATTTACAGTTAAATGAAGAATGTTTTTTATCTACCCTGCCTGAAGGTGTAAGAGAAGGAGCATAATATCTTGTGTTATTCTGTGGTCTTAGATTTTCTCCCCATTGTGTCTTTGGGGATAGTATATGAGGGAAATGAAAGTAGAAACATGTACAGTGTGTGGAGTGTTTCCTGCTCGTTGGTATTTTAATTTAATCTGTTGTCTTCCCCAGCAGGAGGGGGCTTTTCTTAAGGTCCCTTGTGAAATACTTGTCTTGAGTAATTTATTTCTCTCTTTTGCCTCGCTACAGATAAAGTGGGCAGTGTGAGCGGAGATAGTGGGCACGGTTCCAGTCACACAGACGCTTATGATGAGCTCTTTCATACACCCAACTTAGTGGACCTAGACCCTCTGGACAGCTATCAAGAGGAAATGGGGAACAAGGTCAGTTTCTATTGCGTGTGGTTGGTTGGAATGATTTTTGAAAAATGGAAGGTGGCAGCACTGTTTTAAGCTCTTTTAGTATTCTACTATGTAGTTCAGACATGCATAATTATGTGTGTCAAGTTCAATTTTAGATATTTGATACCTAAGAGGGTAGATGAGTCACAGCCCATGGCTGTAGTAGCTGAATGTTATATTCTCCCTTTATGAAGCATGTTTCCTGCTTTTCACTAAAACTTACCCTATGAAAATAGCTCTACTAGAAAGAAGCCAGATATTCTTAAATATACCCAAATTTAGTATTAAGTAAAATAAAATATCAGCTAACATTAAAGAAAGTTGTGTTTATGACAAGCAACAAAAACATAAGATGGACTTAATAATAAGCTGGACTTAATAATCTTGAACTGTGAAGTTATAAAGGTCATTTCAGTCTTAAAACAAGGAAAATAGTCTAGTTCCTGTGGTGCTGTATGATGCACACTATTTTAGCTTGTTTCCAGTTAAATGTAGCTCAGCATTAGCTGGAATATCATATTAACACTAAGTTGGGTACATTTTCTTAAAATGGGATTACTTCACAAATTGGGGGGGGGGGATGGGATGCTTGACAGGTTCATTTTTCTTTTAAGGGAAAAAAAAAGACAAATTTCCCAGAGACTGGTCTGTTTTTACTTCCCTGACATTCTTTTTTTTTACAGTATACAATTGATATGTGTGAATTGAAAAAGAAACACTGTTCTCTGTCTTAGGTTATTGACTTGTCCCAGTATAGTCCAACATACTTTGGTCCAGAACATGCCCAGGTTCTGTCCAGCCACCTCCTCCACTCCAGTTTACCCGGCTTAACTCGTATGGAGCAGATGTCGCTCATGGCGTTGGCTGACACTATAGCTACCACAAGCACAGATCTCAAGGACTGTCAGGGCAAGAGCAAAGGTACTGATGCCCCGCAGCTCTCTGATGAAAAGTAACTGGAACAAAATGAATAGACATGCCTGATTTGGTAACTTAGTTTTGAAAATGCACCAGTAAGTGGAGCCATTTCTTCCCCAACCAGGTGGAGAAACACTGGATGAGTGTGGTCTGAAATTCTTGCTGGCTGTCAGGCTCCATACATTCCTCTCTACCTCGCTGCCCCCGGCACACAGAGTACAGCTGCTACGGCAAGGTAAAGTGGGACACTGGCTCTCAAACTGTTTTTACTTTCAGGGCGCAGAAGATATCGTTCCAGAGTCCACAATTGTGGCTGGTACAGGTTTATTCACTGCTCAGTGGAGACCGACAACAGTGCACCGATATTCTCTGTGGCTGTATTACTCTGCGATGAATAGTTTCTACAAAAGCTGATCAGATGGGCCAGGTTAAGTTAGGCACTGTAGTACAACAAAAGTGGAAGCTATATTCTAAATGATCATGGGTGATAAGACAACAACAAGAAGTGTATTCAACAATTAAGACTGAGTGGACAATTGAGGTCATGAGTGGATAAAAAAGTCAAATGACTGAATTACAATTTAATGGCTCAGGTGTGATTAACAGCAGTAGGTATTTTGTAAGAGAGAGAGACAACCTATTAAACAAACTACAAAAGAAGAAAATTAAAACAAAGAGTTTTTTCTACAGTTGCATTTGGTAGCCAACACAAACACATTTGCAAAGACTGCTTCCACCCACATACTGGCTCATTGTGTGGAGAGAGATAATTTTTTTCATAATGCATTCATTCCTGTCTACTCCTAAGAAGGTCCCTATGTACTTCTTCTCAACACAATACCATTGAGCACAGTTGCCATTCACACCGTGTGTTTATTGTCTTTTTCTGCCTATATACACTCAAGTTGCCATACAAAATGTCAGTTTTTCCTCATATTGAATCCTAAAATCAAACACTGTGTTGACATTGAAGCTAAATCTACCTGCATGCTGTGCAACTTTCAAAGTTAGACAATTTTTGTAGTAATTATAATGTATGTTTATAATATGATGGGGTGTCTAAAGTTGTGGTTTATGCATTACATGATCATGAGGGTTCGCTGGGAGTTTTCAACAACCGTCTGGTGTCTGAAATACACTGAACAACAAATCACATGGGTAGTGGTATTAGAAATTAAGTTGCAACATGGGAGTTCTTTTTTGTTATTCTATAAAAGGAAGCAAAGATGGTGAGAGAGCTGGAGGTAAATAAATATTTTAGCAGTGAGTGCAGGTAGCGGCCTGTTTGTATTATGACTTGACAATTACATGTTTCTGCTTTGTTTTTGTTTCAGATAATTGAAAATCCTGCATTATTATGTCTTATACACATGACAGCAATGCAATTTGCTCTCTCATTTTCTGTAAGTTGTCACTGCTGTCATAACGGTAAAAATATATTTTATGCTACTAGATTTGGGTATTTGGACATGTTACAGCCAGATATATGACATCTGAAATACATCAGTCCATCTCTCAGATGGCGTCTCTGAAAATTCACATACGACTGTCACTCACAGGAGTGAACATCAAATTGCCTCTAACATGGGACTTTGTCAGTGGAGTCCAAAGACTGTCAGGGAGTGGAAAATGAGAGCTTGTGTGATGTAGACTCAGCACAAGAAAAACAAGCAAACACTTCATCTTCTATGTTGTTTTCGGGTCTTCACAGGCTTGTCAACCTGTCATTACGCCTGGGCCTTCCACTCTGAAGCTGAGGAGGAGCTGCTGAACATGCTGCCTGCACTGCAGAAGGGAGAGCCCACCTGGACAGAGCTGCGCTCCATGGGCGTGGGCTGGTGGCTGCGTAGCACCAACAAGCTACGTAGGTGTATTGAGAAGGTGAGACACACACACGGATTCAGTTTATTATCATCAATTTAGATGTATGTGTTGAAATTTTAAAGATGACTCATAAACGAGTATGTAGTTGAAAATAAAGTAGCAGTAATAATGAACTCAGTGACTCAGACCTTTGAATCCATCTTCATCTTTATTTAATGAAGTGGTTCATAATCTGTTAGTTTATAAGCACAGTTTTTTTTTTTAAGCAAACCGTAGTGTTACATTATAAATGATGTCTTCAAGTTAATGTTTTATTATGTACTTTTTAAAAAAGACCATAATAAAAATAAAATCACGATTTGGTTTACAAAATAAAGACATACAATGGGTCCGTACACACCAGGTTTGCCTTTTGCCATCAGAGTAGCTTCAATGCTTTAATCACATTAAAACTCCTCACATAAAGGCTTTAAACATTAGCCTTCAGTATGTTAAACCTTTGTACTTAGAATTGATTGCTTCTTTTGAAAATTAAGTGCTGTCAGATCAGATTTGCTGAGGTTGCTATAAAACTATAACTATAGCTGAGTATGAGGTACTCTTCGAAATGACCTATAAAGCTTCAACTTCACTTTCTGTGAATAAAAAACTTGAGGTGGTGTGAATTTAATGCTTGTTTTTTTTCCCCCCTTTTTTCTTTTTGTCAGGTTGCCAAGGCTTCTTTTCAGAGAAACAATGATCCTCTGGATGCAGCTATATTTTACCTCGCACTGAAGAAGAAGGCAGTGGTCTGGGGATTATATAGGTATGCATATTTTCTACCAAACCAAAATTAGCGCTGCTGGATTATTGCAGACTGTTGGCACTCGCATTTCTTGTCTCTGAATCCTAAATCTTACTCTCCCCAGATCTCAGAAAAATGCCAAAATGACAGACTTTTTCAGCAACAACTTCACTGAGGACCGATGGAGGAAAGCAGCACTGAAAAATGCCTTTTCTCTGTTGGGAAAGCAGCGGTTCCAGCACTCTGCAGCCTTCTTCCTGCTAGCTGGCTCCCTTAAGGATGCTGTGGAGGCAAGTGGAAAATAGATTTGCCTCTTAATAACTGTTCACAAGAAGCACTTGCTACTGAAATCAGCCTCCTAAGTAGGAAACTTTGCTTTCAGTAGGAGTTAAATCAAATGCTCCTTATTTTCTCAAAGTCTCTGGCATTATAATGTTGACTCTTGACATTCAAGAGTGGCATTGTATAGTTAAAAACACCAAAACCTACTACATCTGTATTATGTGATGTAGGGATCAACTGATATGGATTTTTTAGGGCTGATGCCGATTTATTTATATTTTTTTTCATCAGCCTTAGCTGATGTCCGATATGGGCTGCCAATTTTCTTGAGCCGATATTTGGAGCCTATACTGCTTTTGCTCCTTCAATTTACATCATAAAAATGACACAATGATAACAAATGTTACAAGTCTCAATTTAAAAAAAAAAAAAAAAAAAATCTTTTGAACTTAAAACAATAACAAACAGTAAAAGAGGTAGAAAGATGATGTAGAACAAGTAATGTGGATGGGGTGCACATGGTTAACTGTGCAAGGGTAAAAGGCTTTCATCAACATCTACAACACAGCTTTGATGATGCATTGCTTGCTGACATATTATAAGACGGATATAATCAGGTCATCGCAAAATATCCTTCGTCAACACATTTAAATAATTTAAGCAAACAATAAACCAGAAAAGTAGCCGCTGAAATAAAGTGCTTGATTTGTAATTTAAAACTGACACGGTTTCAAATTTCCTACATGAAATGAGTATGTCTTCAGGCCTATTAGGCTACTATGCCGCCTAATATGCAAAGACAACACACTAGTAGGTCTAAATGAAAATGTAAAAGAAGGTAATTTTTACCATAGCCGTTTTCTGTTTGTCTTGTGAGCCGGCACACCATGCAGGTTGAAAAACCCATGAAATCAGAATCTAATTTATTTGATCTGCTGCCTGCGAACGCTGGTCTATAGATCATGCCGGGAAAAATATGTCAGCGAACATACCCACGCATTGGCCGATACAAATAAAAAATGCAAATATCGGCCAGCTGATGTATCAGTCGATCATTAGTGTGATGGCATTTTTATTATTTAAACAGCCAGTACATGCATACAGTCTGTGCATTATAATAAAAGCTCTTCACAGAGGCTGCACAGAGGAATGATGTTGGCAGTTGATGCTGTCATTTGTCTTAATTTCTGGGGGTTTTTTAATAACAATTTTAATAGCAGGTTACTAAATTCATACACCAACACCACAGGTTTATTGAAGTCTGAAATGGGGACAGCTTAACTACAATCTTTATTTAATTTGCATAAGGTCTGTTAACAGGGATATATTTTAAGATATTTTTAGAATGCAGCATCACTGTTTCTGCCATCTGTCACAAAAACACACATCGCCATCGTTTTTGTTCACATCTCAGGAGAGCTGCTTTTGGTCATCATATTTATTTAACCTTTTACTTGCCAAGGTTATTTCCTGTGTCAAACGTCCCTGAAGCAGTGAGTCACATTATTTCATCTGTGTGAGTAACTGGAGCACTCTCTAAGCATTTTATGGAAATGAGCGTCCCCAAGGCAAAGGGCTACCATTGACTTTGTTTACTCCCAGCGGCTAGGAGGTGGTCTCATTGAAATGCATCTCACACCTTATCAGTCGGAAACAAGTACACCAACCTCATCCGTCAGCTATCTGTTAGCTGTGTGGTTATGATTTTATGACATTATTTGGCTGCTGCTTCTTTTCTCGTTTACATATGTGTACATGAAAGTGATAATAAGTCAAATCTGTTATCTTCTTTGACAAATTACACTTTTTACATTAAAACTGGCTGTGAAAACTTTTTTTTTTTTTACTTTTGCAGGTTTGTTTGGAAAAAATGCAGGACCTACAGCTGGCCCTGGTGATCTCCAGATTGTACGAGTCTGAATTTGAAGCTGCATCCACCTACAAAAAAATCCTCCAGAGACATGTTCTGGGACAAGACAAACAGGTGCAAAAAATTTTTGTTATGAATGTAAGGTGTTGTTTTTTATTGAGGGGGAAAAAATACATAATTAAATAAAACTGACAGATGTTGTTTGACTTTGCTTTTTGACAGTTAATGGTCTGCAGAGACGCAAAACAAAACCATTTCCCATGCGAGAAAGAACACATGTAAATCTTGGTTTGTTTCAGATTGTTGCACACCCCGATCCGTTCCTTCGGAGCATGGCCTACTGGGTCCTGGAGGACTACAGCAAAGCGTTGGATACTCTGCTTGAGCAGCCTGCAAATAACACCACCAACACCAGCTCTGGGTTCATGGGAGCTAAATCTGACACTGGTAGGTCCTCACCGTTTTTAATGCTAATTCATTTTGCTCATTAATTCACTTTAATGCACAGGTGACATTAAGATCATATAGTGTCTTTCAGCACACCATGTAATTGTTGTTTTATCATAATTTTTTTTCTGTTGATGACCTACTTATTTGGTTCACTTGAGTCAGCTGTTCCACAATTTCATTTGTAGGGAGCACGAACTGACTAGCACACAATTGCTTTTTGCATGAATGCATTTTCCATAAATCTGTTGTAATAATGTATGAGAAGAATGAAGAGGGCAAAACCTAATCATAGATGCAATTCATATATTTACCCCTGTGGTTTTTGTTTGACATAAGAAATAGTTTGAGGTTGCTCTAGTTATTTTGATTCTTAATATGTATTTGAGTTCTTTTTTGTAGTGTTCATTTGTGCATGTTTTCACAATAAACAAAAACAACCCAGCGTACATTTAAGCCTGTACACAAATCTCTTAATTTGCAAGCCTTTGGTCAGAGGCATTCATCAAAACAGGGACATTTCAGCCCCAGTTTATGAGATCAGCAATGGTTTTCTTTAATATTATAGATACAATTATGGATATACTTTAAAATAGTGCATCTTTTGTGACAGAGATTTTTAAATGTTCTCTCAAATGTTTTTTTTTCCAAAAACTGCTCAGTTAAAATTATCATAATTATGAAAAAACTCATTTCATGAAACGTTCAGATTATTCAGATTATATCATGTTGACTGCAGCACTGAAGTAAACACATTAGATTCTTTGTATTTTTTTTGTGGTTGGATCAAATCTCCTGCTTTTACAAAATGTCACAGCTTTGTGTCTATTTTTGGACCTCTAAGTATGTGAGCTTGCACAACTAATTGCATCCATATTAGACTCAGAAGACATTTAATTAAAGCAAATATACAAGGCTTGCCTTAAGAATGGATGAAGAACTGAACTTAATCTGACCTCAGCCAAACCCAGATTACTTTCCCTCTGTCGACTGTTATTCATAAATGATGTTCTCAAAGAACGTTTAACTTGCTCTCGTTGACGAAAACTGTACTTATTATAGACATATGAAAATGGGTCTGTGGTGTGTTCTTCATTCTCTCCTTAAGAGGAGCAGTGTTACATCTGCTTATTTATATATTTATACTTGAGGATGAAAGAGAGAATTTCATGAACTTTGCTACCTTTTAGTTTACCAGCCTCATTATGCATTTTTGTACTTGAACTGGAGATGACAGGGAACTGGAGAGACAATGATATCAGTGAGCAGAGCTCAGTGAAACCAGGAGAAGGTATTATAAAACAAAACACAGCTTTTTGAAGTTAACTCTTTCCATCTTTGTCTCAGTCACCCAAATAATTTGTATCTGCCCATGCAGAGAATTCTGTTCTGTATGTCCAGGCGTACAGTAAGTACTCTGGACGTGGTTCTCCAGAAATCATGTTTGAAAGGGGCTTTGGTAAGATGTCAGGTTTGGAACTCAAAGACCAGGGAGTCAAGACCTGCACATCCCCATAGCAACTAATTATACTGTGTGCTATATAATACACGTGCAAAGTCAAACAAGAAATAAAACCCTATGTTGGGGTTTATTCAAGCGAGCAAAGTCACTCTTCTTCAGACTTCTTTGGGCGCCAAACTCCATTCTTTGCTCTCACACCTACTGGCTTTAGTTACTTGAGTTGAAGTGTTGCAGTTTTGCGTGGGGAAGTGAGAACAAAGTATTGGTCTACAACCACGTGCGATTAGTAAGGACTCATTTTATTTTATTTTATAAATGATTAAAATACAAGCAAAGTAGCGCAAGATATAAAGGAGATATCTGGAGCTTGAGAATAGGGTCCCATACATCAAGGTTTTTAAAAGAAGTACATATTTTATATTTCCAATGAACAAGGCATCTAAAACAAGTAAAAAAAAACAAGTCCCTTCTACCTGTATCTACATTCCTTGCATCTAACTCAAAATTGTCTGACCTGTATAGATGGATGGATTGATGGATTTTGTTTTGCTTGGATTCATATTGTATGAAACCCACCAAACCTCTCTTTAATCTTCTTAACGTATTTTCTTAATTTACAGAGAAAAAAAAAACATCTAAATGCTATTTTTTGGAGCATAAATATTCATTGCACCTTTCTAACACCTTTTAATGTGTCAACATAATATTAAAGATTAACAATGGAAGAAAGAGTAGGAGAACAAACACATTTTTGCTCACAACAATTGTGGTTTGTGATTGTAAGCAACTAAACAAACAACAACGTGGCCTCTCCTTTCCTCTTAACAAATGAGTAGAGAGAGCTAATTTTCCATTACAGGTCACCCAAGCATAAGACTGCATTAACAGATCAGTGCTGATAATGGAACAAAAAGCCATGAAATAGAAAAATAAAACATTATGGCCTAATTCTGTCACATTTTTTGTTTTTGTCAAAGAAACAAAAACACTAATAAACACATCCATATCTTCGCAAAGTCTACAACAAGGTTCTAGAGACAACATACAGTAGAATGGGGTGACCAGAGTTGCATTGTTTTTATATTTTTTGGCCCACCACTCAGTAATACTGTTATTTGTTGGAGGTATAAACACACTGGCAAAGGTCCACACTCCTGCGACATCCTATACACAACAATATAAGATGAAAATGGTAAATACAGGCAGAGGAATGGATCTCTTTGGGTAAATATGCAGTGGCAGAGGGTTGGAAGTGATGAATATGAGGGATTATTGTTGTAGTTTAGTATGACTTATTGATTTTAGTTGATTATAATTGAGTCCATATTGGGTTTTTGGAAAATGTTACATATTTCGCCTTTAACTGCATTGTGCTGCTTTATTGGCATAAAATATAAAGCACGAGCTTGCTAAATGCCATGGCAGGCTTAAACGTGGCCTGTGGGCTGGGTTAGGGTTTTTTTTAACTGTGTTTTTCTTTGTGTTTGTTTACAGCAGGTTCCTCGGCTGTATCCTCATGTAACCCTGAGGTTTTCAACTTCTACACCTACCTCCGCACCCACCCTCTCCTCCTCCGGCGTCACTTTGGCTCTTCGGATAAAGCTAAAGTGGGCCTGACTGCTGAGGGTCGCAGGGCTGACTCCATCAGCCTGGAGGAGAGAAGGCTGTTTTTTACAGCTGCATACGCACACCTGCAGGCTGGCTGCCCTATGCTAGCACTCGAAGTGCTCTCCAAGATGCCCAAAGTACACAAGCGTTCCAAGCTCACTGACCAGGAGGACACAGCTGAGCACAGTGTTGGGAGTAAGAATGGGCCAACATCAGACCCAGACTGGTCTCAGCCAGCCCTTAATGGTTACGAGTCAGGCGGGGAGAGCTTATCCAACAGCCATTCAGATTCAGTGTTAAGTTTTGACTGGAGCCAGCCGTCCCTGACACTTCCAGATGAACCCCTGGAGCTAAAGTGGGACAGTGACAAAGATGATGAAGATAATGAGGATGAAGAAGAGAATAAAAATGTTAAGAGTGGCAGAAGTGCTGACAGCGGCAGTGTGCTACAGGACACGCAGGATGCAATGTCACCACTAACAGAGACAGTGACAGGGGAGGACAGTGAGGACACCAATGACTTCATAGACCCGTCTGAGGACATATTGGCGGCTCAGCTGAAGTTTAGTGCCTGTCTGAAGATCATGACCAATGAGCTTAGGACACTGTCAACAGGTTACGAGCTGGACGGAGGGAAGCTACGTTATCAGCTCTATCAGTGGCTGGAAAGAGAGGTACCAGCACACTTATTCATTATCATAATTTTATTTATTTTTTTGTTTAGTTTAACCAATGCCATAATATTGTTATTGTATCAGTATTCTGGTTCTTCATACAGTAAATGCTCACAGGTTTAGGATTTTAGACTGCAAAAAAATTTCAAGAAAGCATTTCAAGCATGTTTTTCTTTAGAAAAGTCTTTTAATGTTAAGAGACTCTAGCAAACTTTTTCTTAATGACATATTCCAGCTAATATTGAGCTAGATTTCATCAGTAACAAGCTAAAACAATGATTTTCCTTATGTGATGAGTGAGGTGACAGTAACAGACTTTAAGAATAATTCTATTTTAAATACCCTTGTTTCATTACTTGTAATAAGCATAACAAATGTTATTCTAACTTGATTTTAACATGACATTCCCTAGGTGGTTGCTCTCCAGCACTGTTGCAGCTACAAACCTTGTCTACCAGAGCTGTCTGTACAGGGTGAGGCCTCCATCTCTGGGCTGGTGGACGAGGAACAGGTGGGCATAGTTAACTGCATCCTCCTGGATTTGTTAGATGTTCAGGAGGGCAAAAAAAAATCAATGTAATATTCAGTGTAATTAAAATTTAAGACAACAGCTCAGCCAGCACTGATGTAGTTATACAGAAGAAATCATTACACCATCCTTTTAAAACTTGTTTTCAGGAGACAAAACTCCTCCATCATGCTGGTGGAAATGTTACTACATTATTTACTGAGTACAGTCTGTTACAGTAATTTATTCAGGATAAGAAAACCTTAATATACTTACTGCATATTTGCATACCTAAGATGATGTCTTAAATATCCATGTAAGGTAATGTCTTGTTCATGTTTTAAGGCATAATTGTTTGTTGCACAATGTTCTTTGATTGTAAAAATAAACATTTTAACACTTAAAGGTTCAGTGTGCAGCATTGAAGGGATAACTAGATAAACTGAATTTAATATTCATGATTACATCTTCCTTTGTGCTGTCTTATGTTCACAATGTGCAACGTGCAAGTAAACTTGGGTATGATGCATATGCAGACTGCACAATGACAGCATTTACTGAATCTCGGGCTGCAACATATGTAAATGTACAAGAACAAAGAAGCACATGTTGTCCCTGTACTGCTATAGTTATTAACAATGAAGCTAAGCTAAAAATCACATTGTATCTGAGGTGGTATTTATAAGTTCAGGAAAACCTACAAAGTTGAGGGCGGAGAGCAGTATGAGCACACAGTCATGAATCAGGTAAATAGTTCTAATCGTGAGGACAATTTTGCAGAGATTAGGTTAATATCTTTGTTCATAAATGTAGGTGTCACATTGATCAATACATCATTTCATTCTGAATTCCTATTGGTGGTTAAGTCAATGTAGGGTGTAGCGGTTTCACGCTGTGAGCTGCTCAAACTAAGTTTCTTCATTGTCTGAATTTTGTCCCACGCCATCTATGATCATAAGATAGGGTCAGCAATCATTTGTGAAACTCTCACTGTGCAACATAAGACCACTGTCTATTATCCACAACCAAAGATACTGCTGCTTTTTGTATTCTTTAGTTTGGAACAGCCCACAGAGGTTTACCTGACACTAGTATGAGCCCTTTATATCTACAGAGAGAGTGCTTTCCTTCTCCTTTCATTTTTAATGGCAGGTAGCATCCAGTGTTAAGCTTCGACAACAGGTATTATCCCTTCTTCTTGGTAATTCTTCTCGGTTCAGCTGGACTGGTTTAGCTCTTTTGAAAATGTTTCGTCTCTCATCCAAGAGACGAACTGAGAAACTACCAAGAAGAACGATGACCTGAGCAAATGAGAACCTCCACGGACATATTATCCCCTCATTCAAAAACTAAGAATGGACAAATCAAATACTGTCTCTAAAAAGAGCTTTTGTGAAATCCCAAGGGTAGGATGAGGTAAAAGGTAGTCAGTTGGTTGCAACTAAATAACACACACTGCTATTTAGATATGAGATGCTGACACATGTGTTTACAAAACTCATATTTCTTTTTCAAGGGCTTAAGCCCTCGTGGTGACTGCCAGCGGAAGAGAAGACACTGGCTGCAAAGTAACCAGCCTTTACTCAGGATGTTTCTGAGCTACTGTAGCTTGCACGGCTCCCACGGTGGAGGACTAGCGTCTGTACGAATGGAGCTCATATTACTCCTTCAAGAGTCACACCAGGTAACTTTTACACACACGTATTCACTCAAGGCCTCCAAATACCACAGCATTCCCTTTATCCAGTGGCGAATGCTTGAAGTGATAAAATACACCAAAAGCTCAGAGTTTGGTTCCCTGTTTTGATTCATTTTCACTGGTAGAGTCCATTAATGTTCAGTGGTTCTATTAACAGAGAGAGTATAATGGACTCATCTGTAATTGAATATGACAAAGTATATTTAGAATAATTGTTAGTGGAGTCATGCAGTAATGTGACATGACAGTACTAATTAAATGTGGATTATTTGTCCATACTAATTTTTACATTCATTATAGGACAAGACTTTTGCAAGAATAATGAAAACACAATATTTGTACACCACAGAAGACAGCAAGCCAACAATATTCACACTAGCAAGAAAATCTGTCATTATGTTTGATTGTAAGGAAGCTGAACATATGTGAGACAAAACACAAATGAAAGGCGAACATGACGCTAAGCGGAGTCCCATGGCAAACCCACCTCACTCACACAATGCGTTAGTGACATTTGCCTGCACATCTCCAGCTCCAGGCTGATAGTTGTGCAGATTCATTAAGCTCCTGAGGGACGTCCTGCCTTGGGCTGTTAGAAGGCTGGATCAATTTTTAGGAGGCAAACAACCTGGGAACAACGCTTTTGAATGTTACAACAGTTGACTGGCACTAGTCGTCCCTCTGCTTGCTGCTTTGATTTTGGAATAACAGCAGTTTCCTTATCCCAGCCCGAGTCCCATGATTGTCAAATTTATTTATTGTTGTTGGAAAAATCTTTTAGAAATCATCTTTTTCTTGACATCAGTTACTGTGTAGAGCCTGTGTGTAGGACATTGTGACAAGTAAATGTGAGTTGTTTAGCATGACAAATGTGAACCTATATTATATAAACAGACAACCCACATAAATCCAGGTGCCCTTTTGGTGCCAATCTCCTCTGTTCTGTTCTGTAAATGACATTCAGCACCTCCTGGTATGGGACCATGTATGAAACAAACATCAGTCAGCTCATCCTGCCTCCTTGTGACTGCAAAGTGGTGTTCACAGCAGCACCTGTCATCTAAAAGCTCCCACTGTGAAGTGGGTCGAAGTTGTCTAAAAAAACCAAATAAGACAGTTGCTCCGCTCTTATTATTTTTGGCTTCTTGTGGTGCAGCATTAAGATTTATTTGACTCAGTGGAAAGTCATACAAGTATTCTAGAGACTGGAGTACTTGCATCCATCAAGATATTCTTGTTTTGTACTTCCTTCCCCTCACAGGATGACTCTGTCCACTCACAAGTGACGCTGTGCTCTCAGTCCACGTCTATCCCTCTGCTAATGGCCTGCACAGCAAACGTTAAGACGGTGGTGGCCAATCCTATTGTGTATCTGACCAACCTAACTCATGACATCTTACAGACCATCAATGCGCTCGACTCTCCTCCGCATCCTGATGTTGTGAACAACGAGGTGAGTCACTCGCAAATGTAATGTGCATATTCCTAGTTATGTTGCAGTTCAATAATGCTGCATTAATCAACATGTTTTTTACAGTGAGTCAAGTGATGTGAGTGATATTCACACAAAGGTTTTTTTTTTATATTTTTTTTTTTATTCACAAGTGTCAAATTTAAAATTCCAACAAAGAACCAAGACTTCCAAAACTGAAAGGAGACAAATTAAACAAGTGGGCAACAAGACAATATGAAAGAAAATTGAAACTGATTATATCAGTGTTTATCTGACAGTTACAACAAGTAAATGGAATCTAGTTGAACTGCAAATATAAATCCTAACCCATAAAGACCCAGACCTATATTTTGTGGTGACTTCCAAATGTTTTTTTCTCTACATTTAACCATAACAAAGCAGTTTATCACCATATATTTTAATGATATCCTTTCCATTTTTGCAGCGAAAATCATCTGTTTTCCCATATTTAATTCACTGATCATGTAGACATTTATAAAAGCTCAATTCAAAGGTTATATCAAAAGCGAGAAAACTGAAGAAACCGTGACATTTTCAGAAAAATATGTCATTAATTCTACATGAAAACAAGTGTGTCCATCCACTGTCATTGTGAAACTCCATGAGTTTTACTGATGAGTCAATGGTGTAGAAGATGATGGCGTTTCCATGTTCACTACGGAGCCTTTGAACGTCCAAATGGGTCATATCTGATGACCATGAAAAGATGGCAAACTGCAATTATTTACATGTATTGATGGGATTTAGTTGATCAACAGATACGAAACCTTTTAGATCAGCAGATGCCTTTGGGTCTTGGAGGGTTAACGTATGGAAATGATATAGCCGAAAATGTTTTCTTCAGTGCATTAGATTTACAGAGATTATCCTTAACTAACCCTGCCAGTAGTGCTTTTCAGCTTATTCTGATGCTTTATTTATTTAGCTAGCTTCTGCCCACTGCTCTCATCTTGTATCATTTACAGCAGCTGTGTAGAGCTCAGATAAACACACAGGCACAGTTAAAAATTAGCATTTATGTTGGACACGCTGGAATAAAAAAGCCACTTAGGAGTCGGTGTCTCTGGAGTTCATGGTGACCTAAACCGAAATAGAGTGAATATAGGACTGAAGGGCATGTGAATGATTATCTTAAAATATGATGCATATTCATCCATCAGAGTGCTTATGACCCACTGTAAGTGTTGTTTTTTTGTATTTTTGTTCCTCCGTAAAGTACTTGTGTTGAATCATGTTTGTCTAATTAACCAACACTTCTTTCAGATCTATGTGATGCACACTTTGGCCGCCTCCCTGTCAGCCTGCATATATCAGTGTCTCTGTGACGGACACACCTATAGGTACGTGTATTTAGTACGTTGAGAAAGACTCTTAAACAATGTTGTGATTACCTTCAGATTTTATTCATCAAAAATGACACATGCACCCGAAATCAAATTCAGGTCACGCATTCCTCATTTCATTTCCCAGCTCAGTCTTTGAAAAACCTGCTTTCATTCCACCTGACTCACAATGGTTTTACGTTCATAGTGCAGCACAGTGCTCTCAACGGAAGCTTCTTTAATTCTTTATTTGTCTTCAAGCACTCCTTTACTTTGATACCGCTTTTTCATTTTCCACCACATTCAACTTGATGCAACTCCATTAACGGCACCAATGTAT
This sequence comes from Apogon talboti, assembly GCA_037367365.1. Taxonomy (NCBI): domain Eukaryota; kingdom Metazoa; phylum Chordata; class Actinopteri; order Kurtiformes; family Apogonidae; genus Apogon; species Apogon talboti. The sequence goes on from JAPQRQ010000028.1 coordinate 26,911,260, forward strand.
TATTTATCCATCTTCAGCAATCTGACTTTATTTCCTTACTCTTAGCATTAGCATTTAATTGACGAAGCACAGACAAAAAGATCATATTTGTCTTCTGGTTTTCATGCTTGAAGATGAGATGGCTTTAAGACTTACTCAAGCAGAAATAAGGGGTAGGGATTAGATGACTAGTAAGTGGCCACTCAATCATGAGGGTTTTTTACAGCTGTATTCTAGAAGTTGAAATTGGGTTGGTTTTGCTCAATGAACCTGCTCGCTAGTCTGATTCGAGACCGAGAAAAATAGACCCATCCTGGAGGTTTGCTTACCAAATCGACTTCCCTTGTCTGTTTTGATTGTTGAGAATGATTTATGAAAGCAGCGCAGTTGCTGCTTGTCATTCCGACTGTTAATACTTAATTGGGTTTTTTTGTTTTCACAGATGTCAGGAACATTATTTATTCAAGAGTCATGTACCATAACTCGTGTGACTTTGAAAACATCCAGCAGAATAGAAAGCAGTGTGTCTTAAATAACCCATTTTGAGTTTCTGTTTTTTTCAGTTCTGCAGATGGCTCGACCAGACTAGGACCCTTAAAAATCACATTATTGTGACCCCACAAAGAGAACTACTTGTATCAGTTAAATAAAATGTCTAAATTCAAGCGTTTTAAGATAAAGGAGAGCACCATCTGTAACATACTGTTGGGAGTTGAGTGGACCGGCTTAATTAGCAAGGCTATCTCTAATTTATCCATCACTATCTTTATCATGGCTATTAGAATAGAAACCCTCCTTATGTGTTGCTGCAGAGGTTTGATGATGGTCCTGTTTTTCCTTTTGACTACGAGAGAGTGTGAATTTTTTAAAGGTTTTCAGAGTGTAGGTGGTGCAGGGTGTTGTGTTGTGAGTGTTTTGATCCATGTTCTGCTTTTTCCTCTCACTGTTAATTTATTAACTTCAGTTCAGTTTAGTTTGTCGCCATCAGGTCACTGGGTGTTACTGTACCTGCACCGTCAGTGCTGTGACTGTGACTTAATAGACTGATTTTGTCTTGAAAAGGTCATTCAACCCCCTGCTGCCCCTTCTGACTGATATTCCCTTTGACTTCTGAATTATTTTTGATGTTTAGACAGGTTTTTCCCTGAAGCCTAAATGAGGGTTATTGGGGGTTAGAAACCTAGTTGAATCCCTTATGAGTTAAGCATTACATATTCTCTGAGAAAAGTTACCTTTTTTAACATCCCAGCCATTTGAAATCAGAAATTATACTTTCCCGTTTTCATCAACAAGTTGTGTGTTTCCTGGTTATTATCAGGCAGCGTATTGAATCTGCTAACCTGAGATACAGCCCATTAGTGTTTTATGTCTTGACAGAACAGAGCTCAGTAGGAGTTGCTCTTCCTTAGAAACATCCTTCCAGAATTCAGAACAAAGTTCAAACATTTAAAGTTAAACATTTTAGGCATTGTATATTTACACCATCTAACCCATTAAAAAAAAAAAAAAAAACACTTCTCAATTCATCCCTTCATGTTTAATACAAGTGTTTTGTTTTGTATTGAATGTTTGCTTTTTTTTATCTTCCACAGTCATGTGGACCATTTTACAGGGACTGTGTATCAGAGTGTTCTGCTGTCTCAGAAGCAGCCCATCAGAACTGTCAGCATGGACGAATCTGTTCAGCCCAACACTTCACCAGCACAGTGGCCAGGTAACAACACCCCATGTATAGTTATGGTTGGTTCTCCATCCATCCATTTTTCTGAGCTGCTTAGTCCTCATGAGTGTTTTGGGGCAAGAGCCTAACCCAGCTATCAACGGGCAAAGGCAGGGTGTACCCTGGACTTGTCACCAGTTCACAGCAGGTTTAAGCCTATGTCATATATTTGTTATCTTTTGTATTTATATTCAAATATCAAATGTTTCCAACAATGTTAAAATTCAAAAACATTTGTTGTTTGTCACAGCTTGTAATTTGGTGTTCTCTAAGTGCCACAATGGGGAGACACAGATGTCCTGTCCACACACACACACACATGTCCTGGCATAAGGCTTAAATCATATTATTTCACAGAATTTTACTTGTAGTTGTAGTAAAATAGCATGAAAGTAATATAATCACTACTTACTTGATATATTTGACATTTATCTGGCCTAAAAAGATGCTCAGAATCTTGTGCAATTCACCAAGTTAATGTGCATTTATAATCACAAAAGCTAACATGTGGCTGTTTCATTAGACCAAGATTGTAAATTGTTCATATATGTAAATAAACATGATGTCGTTTCAATGAATACATTACCCTCTCTATAAACATAATTTCTGCCTCAAATCAAATACAATTTGTTTCAGCGGTGCAGAAAAAACACAAATCCCATGATCTCACACTACTCATCACATCTTTTTTTATTATTGCTTTAATTGAGAGATGCCTGCTGGCAGAAATGACATAATCTGCTTGAAAGAGACTGCGTTTGAATAGTGTTTGGACACCAGTGGAGGTCTTTGGCAAATAATTTGTTGAGCACACAGTTTACATTATTGATAAGATCGGTTCATTGTTGATTTTAGTCTGTTGGGGGGAATTTGTTTTGAAACAGACATGTGTTGGCAGTCATCTCTCACTGTTTTTTTTGTTACAGATTAGGTTCAGTCATAGTAGGCTGTACATTTGTGTTGTGTTTTTCTAGTTTCTTTTCTAGTTAATGCTGCTTTCTTTCTCTCTCCTGTTTACATGTCGCTCTCCTTGTGTCGTCTTCTCTACAGGTATCTCCTCTTTGATTCGTCTCTTGAGCTCAGCAGGTGAGGAAAGCCAGCCGGGCTTAGCTGTGCTGCTCTGTGAGATCCTCACCGCAGTCTTCCTCAGTTTGTTTGTTCACGGCATGGCCACTCACTCCAGCAATGAGCTGTTTCGCATTGTGGGCCACCCACTCAACAGCAACCTTTGGGTGACGGTATTTGGAGGAGGCGCTCGAACCCCTGTTGTAGAGAAACCCAGCAGCCCAATGAGAGCATCCTCTCCAGGTTAGCAGAGACTGTTTCATCGGGCCTGGTTGTCTTTGACTTTCAGTGTGAGTGACTGTCTCTGTGTGAGGGGTTTTCTTTTAGAGGTGACCCTGCCACTAAATGAAATCAGCCCCGCTAAATTAATTGGGTTCCCATCTGTGGGTCATTGAGAAATCCATCAACCTGTTAGTGGTGTAGCAGCTTCTCTCAGTGTGGAAGGCCAAAGGGTTCCTGGTGTAATGCAATAATCACTGTACAGAGAAGAGCTTCTCGGTATTTTTAGCCGTTTGTTGCCATAAACATATACTAAAAAATATAGAACATTTTAAACAAGGTAGTATTCTATGATGTGACAAAGCTGCAGCTAATCTAGATGTAATTGCATCTAAAGAAGATTAGACACAGTTATATAACAAACATTTCTACTCTCAGCATCCCCAGGCATTGACAGTTCAGACAGGAAGTCCAGGCGTTTCAGGCTTCTGTCATCACGCAGTGGATCGAAGGAAGAGTCTGGGATAGAGAGGGAGGGGCCATCCAGTCCCAGGCCGGTGCCTGTGGTGGAACAGGAAGCGACCTCCATCTTTAAAGAAAGATTTGTCCCTCCAGAGCTCAGTATTTGGGATTACTTCATCACAAAGGTAACTCCGAAGAAATTCTGAAATATCATCAAAATAACAGTCATTTATTGGGCTTTGTTACTGATAAATTTAATAATTAACTGTGTCATCTTCATTGTTGTCTTTTTGTTTGTTCTAGCCATCATTGCCACCTTCTGAAAACGGAATTGAGTATGACTCAGAGGAGAGTGAGGGCAGTCAAGATGAAGATGAGGAGGATGACGATTATGAAGATGTTTTTGACCCCAACTCTCCACAAAGAGAGCACTCAAACCATAATTCATACAGGTAAAATATGACCGCCGCTGACCGCCATTACTATATGAATATACGTGATAAGTACTTTGCAAAAGACAGCAATGGAAAGACATAAGTAATTAGATTTACACGTGCCACACACTCAAGTTCACTGATGGCCATTGAAGCCCCAGCTGATCATCAGACACCCTCACATCAATATGTGTCAAACTGGGAGTTTTGTTTGCATGACAAATAATTATAGAACAATACGACTGGAGAAAATGTGTTTGACAAAGAGCACTTCAGCTTTTAGTAATTATTTTGGATTCAGGAAAGATTATGTCTTACAAACACAGTTGCTGTGAAAAACACGGCCAACAGTTGAGACTTTACTTCTACAGCAACGAAAAGATATTTTAAATAGAGCAGGGAAATCAAACCTCAATTTCTTATAGCTACGGTTCCTATTTAAATTAATGGTCTGTTTAAGTTGTTGCTTATTTATGTGCACATCGTTTAATCATAACATTTGGATTTCTTTATTCATTGTGCATAGGATGTTCAGTTTGAAGTCTATGTTAGCAGTGTACCCAGTAAAGCAAAAACGCATTGGATCGGTTTGGCTAAGGTTAACCACAGTGGAATTTTTAAACGAGGATGTAACAGGAGCAGGAAAAAGTCAATAACTAATTAATCTGACAATATCACCCCCTACTCACATTTCTGTCAAACTCATAAATTCTGAAATAAAGCAATAAATCAGGATCACTGAACCTCAAACTCAATGTAACTAATCAATAAATATGGAAATGAACATCAAACCAACCATAAAAAGTATAGTATATGTCATATCATTTTCCCTCAAACATGGGGATGCCACTGAAGTCTAGTGTTGACTATCAGGCCCCATTTGTTTTAAATAGTCTGTTAAATGTCCTCTTGTCACTTAGACCAATTACTCTGTCTGTCTCAACTGTTTAGATAAATGCATACCTCTGTATTTGTTCATTTATTATAAATTATGTGGACCGTACACTCACATATTGCAGAATTTCCATGTATTACCCAGGTCTATAATGATACACAACAGAGTAGATATTTCTCCAAACACTGACTTGGTTTCACCTTGGATTACACACCCTGAGCATCTCTGTGTTTATTTCTGGTTGCATCTTTCTATGAGAGGCCCTTTAGGCAGTAAATCATACTTGGTTTCACACGTAGCATCATACTCTCATATATAATAGTGTGTGTGAGAGTATAGTAGTGTATGTTAGAGAGTATAATAGTGTGTGTGAGAGTATAGTAGTGTGTATGAGAGTACAGTAGTGTGTGATAGAGTATAGTTGTACATGTATGAGAGTATGATGTTACGTGTGAAACCAAGTATGATTTACTGCCTATAGGGCCTCTCATACCTTTCCACCAACTTCATATGCTACGTCGTTATTGTGACATTTTGCTTTAGATTCAGGTTGAATTCACTGTAATTTGCTCAGAAGTGTAACTGACATATGCTCCAACTCAAGCAGCTGTCAACCAGTTTACAGGGATTATATAATAAAACTGTACAATGGTTTGGAATTACTTTTCCCTCCAGTTGGTGTTTAATGCGTCTGGCGATGGTTCAGCTGGTGTTAGTCAACCTCAAGTCCTTCTACCCCATGGCAGGATATGATCTATTAGGTAATCTCTATAACACACCACACACTTCCTGATGTACTCGCGTCCAGATGATGATTATAGAATATATGTGGCCCTTAATCTTGTTGCTTGTGCATCTGTTTCTGCTTTCCACAGATCTGCCCGTGGGCTCTCCTCTGTGCCATGCAGTGCTGAAGACGCTGCAGCGCTGGGAGCAGGTGCTGCAGAAAAGGCTGGAGATCTTTGGGGGGCCCCCTTCAAAATACATTTCCACACACCTCCAGGATGAGATGGCCACGCCGGGCCCCGCCCTCCTCAGGCATAAGGCACTGTTTGAGCCGTCCAACACCCCCTTCAGGTACTGAGCCCCTCCTGAGATGTCTTTTCTTACTTATTCTTTCCTATTTCCTTTTACAATATCCTATACACTTCTATATTCTATTTAAAAAGGGGTTTTAAAACTGTTATCTGTCAACACAACATTATTCTGGTACAAGTTCCCAAATAAGTCAGTAATTATTTCAAGTGCAGCATTAATAATTAAAAGTCATGTTGTACTCAAGATGCAAGGTTTTTTTTGTTTTTTTAAGCTTGTTTTTTAAAAAAATGTTTGGCTGGTGGATTATTTTTCATCCAAAGTCTCCTTGGCCCGTGAGTTAAAAGTTAATTTCAGACACTGATATAATTTGTCTACTGTGAATATGTCAGGTCTGGCAAAGCCTTCGGGCTCTGCTACCAGTCATCAGAGCGCTTTCACCACTTTCTGCACAGGCTGCGTTGAAAGCAGAAAGACTGTAGCTTTTGTAAACTTAAAAATGACTACATCCACACAGTCTTGTGTAAATGTGCCCTTTCTAGCCTGTCAGTTTCTTTTGCCTCAGTAATTATATTTTCCCTTTTTTAGCTATTAAAAAAGTCCTGAAAGTCGTTACATTTGTACTTGAAAATGTGCCCATACCTTGTATCTATTATGTCATGATTGAAGGACAAATAATTTAATAGTTTAATCCTGTGACTAATGTAAAACCTCTAGATTTCAACTTTGCCAGCGCATTTTTATTGTGCTTCAGTGAAGTGGTGCTCAACTGGATTGTTTTATTTAATGAGTGTTCCTGTGAATATGCACAAGGTTTTTTTTTCTTTCCAGGTCGAGCCATCACTCAGCGCTGCCAGTGAAGCGGTTGTGGCAGTTTCTGGTCAAGCAGGAGGAAGTACAGGAGACATTTATTAGAAATATATTTACCAAGAAACAGGACCCTAATGAGGTACATCGTGTTGACAACATGCTCACCACATCTCCATACTGCACAGCAGAACATTGCATTAATTGTCACCTAGTAACACTAACTATTTGTTGTGATAAATCCACTACTCTCCTCTGTGATTACCTCAAGGCCAACTGCATTGGTACTGATTTTACATCCCTGTTAGTGCATTTGTGCTTTTTTTTGTTCTGCATGCCATCCACTTGTATTATCCAGTTGCATGATTATGCTTTCATTTTGGTGAAATAATTCCACCCTGGTGATTAACAGCACAATAATGCCTCTTTTGTGTGTGTTTGACTGCATGGTTCATCACTGTATGTTTTGTGTGTTTACCCCTGTGCCTTGTGCTGCTTGCCCAATCATTAAAGTCGATTGAGGACCAGACTGACAATATGAAATATTCAGGGACGGACGAGACAGGAAACAATCAGGTACTGCTGCTTCAGATAAATGATGGTTTCTGCTGGTGGTGGTGGTCGGGGGGAGGGGGAGTGGGGAATGGGCTGGGGACCAAATTTCAGTCCTTTTTCAGTTAAAAGCTACGCACTGAAAAAGGGCACCATATTGTTGATCAGATTTTTACTTAATAATTGTCCTATCTATGTTTCTTACACCATTAAAATTGACAATATGCTGGTATTGTTGTCACTTATTAAAGAATGGAACAGTTCTAGTAGTAGGACACATGTTCTGGAGGTCGATTTTGCTTGAGTTAAATCCTGTCACTTTAATATCATTTTTAAATTTCCCCTTAATTTAAATATTTTATTTTCAGTTTGTCAGAGCTTAAATTTGGGCTCCCATGGGAAAATAGTTACAGCTTACCCGTGCACTTTAATTGACTGTATGCAACTCCCAAGAACATCACTCTCAATGTAATGTCAGTTTCACTAAAGATCAGGTGTAGATTATTTCATGGTATTTTAAAAACCCTTGCATCCCTATCTAATGTCAAACTGCATGACCACTCTCTGCCAGTCTGGGCTTAGTTTCTATAAAATGTGTGTCTTGTTGTCATCATAAACAGAAAAACTTTGAACATCCTATAATGATACTGTGAAACATTAAAAATCTACATCCTCGTGCAGCAGAGATGATGGTACAAGCTGTACCATGAGTTAAACGTGGGACCATGCACTTGGCATTAACAGTAGAATAATAAATGTGGTCCATGTATATTCTGAGGAACATCAAAAGTGTGTTCTTGACAGAATTACAGTCCATGTATTTATTGGGTCATGAACTCTGTATGTTCCTGTCAGTATTTGATATTAATCTTACATGTAGCTGTCTGAATATTTATGTAGATCAGAACCATAAATCTTAAATGGCTCCATACACGTTTGCTTCACAGAGGTTTTCTAATCTTCGGGCTCTCACAGTGTGAGCTGCCTCATTCTAGCTACTCCATTTGGCTCAGTGTTAATTAACCCAGTCTCTCAGAGGACAGGCTATGAGGCTGAATAGCTTCTGATTAATGGGCCCAACACTGTCGCAGTGAATCTGCGTCCCATAGGAATTATATGCCTGTTGAAAATGGCAAACCACCATATTTAGGCTCCTGTAAGTCAACTTTTACTTTATTCCATCTGACAGAAAAAGACATGGTCTTTTCCCCTTGCATAAATGCAATAAAGACTTTAATTCAATCTCATTCTCAAAGGATGCCTGTCTCATTTAGAGCAGCTTTGGCCTCCAAATGTAACATCTCTGTATAATATGCGGTATGACTTGCTGTATAGCATACATCCCATAGGACTTCTATGGTACAGTGTGTGCTTGTGCTCATTGCTCAAGGCTACTGTGCTCAATGTTAACTAATGACACTAACCCAGTTCTGTTGGTCGCTGTGTTAAACAGTGGCCGATGCACTTTTCTGATATCCTCTGATAATCCCTGCAGCTAAATAAAAAGCATGCATAGAATGCATATGTGCAAGACCAAATTTAATACAGTTTGGGCTGTGTTTTAATGTTCAGCTCCTGTAGCTTCTAGCTTAAACAAGTGGGATACGTCATTTATGAACTCCCCTAGGTATAAAAACAGAAATAGGGCGTTGTAACATATTACGATACAAAATGGCCTAGAATGGTCACTCACTGTGCACTGGTTCTAATACTTTTGGTTTTATAAATGAACTAACCATCAAATTCTGAATAAATAGAATTAATAGGTTCTGTCAAAACTAATGGTAGGCTCATATTTGTCCTGTTGATGAAGAATCTGATATTACTCCAACTTTTTTTTTTTTTTTTTTTTTAAATACCGGCCTTGGTGCATGGTTGTTCCACAGTAAGATGGCGGCAACTTTGTAACACAGATTTCCTCTCCTTTATATCCATGTCAGCTCCTCTAATGTATCTTGTTAGGTCACTTGTTCTGATTCAGAATGAAAATATAGCTGAGTTTATGGCTGTTATACATTTGCAGGAAGGGTGTTTTAGCTTTAATATTTAAATATATCTCTCCTATCGATGTTTCATACAGACTGAGTCGGATCTGGGGTCACCTGGAGGAAAGGCGCGCATCGTTCATAAGGAATCAGACATCATCACAGCCTTTGCCATCAATAAGGTACGCCTTGTTCACACAGATCGGTCTGAACAACATAATGAACTTCTACAAAAGGAGACTACATTTTCAGTTAGCCGGATTATCTTCCATTAGTCCTTTTTGTAATTAGTTTGAACCAGTTTGTTCAATGTATATCAGGTAATATTCATCATTATTGTGTATGTAAATCTCTTTATTTCAGTATCCAAACTGGAAATGGGAAACTTAAGCATGCACATACATTATGAGCACAGCAAGCCTACATTTTTGTGCTGATGTGAATTTTTAAGAGTTACAGATTGCAATATATGAACCTGCGATTAAAATTAAACATTTGTAGAAAGATCCCAGTAAAGTGGAACAAACTGAAACATTTTCCAGTTACAGACACATTTGTCCTTTGCTTCTTCTGTCCACATGTTCACATCCTACTGTTTATTCAGAAACTTGCTCTGCTGTTGAATATTTTCAACAGAACAGTTGTCTCATTGTTTTCAAGATTAACCTTTCTCTCCTGCTACTCATTCAGGGCTATAGAGGCTTTTTTCCCCCCCAAAAATAATGTCTGCTTTGTAACACGACAATGCTACTTTGTTTTTGTGCGACGGGCATAATCTTGCATAACCAGACACATCTCTACACTTGGCTCAGTGCTAGCACAGATAGTAGGTCCAGCATCCTCCACTATCTTTCTGGAATACAGGTAAAAGCTGTCTGGATGGTTCATATTTCTTTAAACCAACCACCCTAATCTAGAGCAGTGCTGAGTACAGAATGTAGCGACAGTGAATTTGCAAAATAATGTGTTAGGAAGTGTGCTGCGTTTGTCAAAACATGCAGTTTTCAGCATGTCTTTGCAGCTCAGGGGTTGTTTTTTGTTTCACATAGCAAGGGAGGCTTTCCAAACATTAACATGCAGATGATAGAAGGGAAGCGGGTATCCGAACTAGTCGCCCTTATTCCAACAGAGTTCCTCCCGTGAACTAGACTGTGATGAAAACATACATGTCACAGGAAAAATGGCTTTGATCTTGTGTGTGAAACTGTTTTATTCAAGCTGAATACAAAATATAACCTCACTTGAAAACTGAAGAAATATGTCCAAGTCTTTTGGCCATTGGCGCATCTCTTATGCCACATCCTCCTGTCTTTGATGTAGTCGAGCCCATGTTGTATTTGTTTGATATTTTGATGCGGGTGGAGGTTTACACAGTGATACTGGAGGCTGAATGATGCACTGTTTCAAAGACACCACTGGTGCTGGCTTCTGTCTTCCCAAAAACACTCAGAGCATCTGTGGTCATCATTAAAGGCAAAAAGTTTGATGGCCAAAGGCACAAAAGAGATGCAGTCTGTCTCACTCTTGTGTACCGTCCAACTTTTCAAAATGTGCACATACATTATAGCGCGCCCTGTTTACCTTACCTTTAACCTGACCATTTCTGCTGTCCCTTTCCCTTTTCCTGTCTCTCGTCTCCATCTGCCTCACAGGCAAACCGTAATTGTTTAGTCATGGCCTCCACCCATGACATTCAGGAGCTGGATGTGTCCTCCATCTTGGCCACACAGATCTTGACATGGATCGATGATGATGAAGCCGAAGCCAAAGGGTAAGACAACTGGGCGTGTGTGTTTGCGTGTGTGTGTTCACCGTACACTGTACTTGCTGTGGGCAGTGGCTGCAAGTTCATCCGCAGTGGCATCAATTCACCTTTTCACCCCTTCCACCGGCAGAGTTAAATTGAGTGTGGGTGTGAGATGGTGGGATTGGTGCAGAGCTGGGTGTGTAGGTGTATGCTCTCTGCTTCTGCATTGCTAGTGTTTATGTTTGTGCTGCATTAAACATGGACTGCATGTGAGTGAGCGAATCTTTGTTTACAGATTCTCAGCACAGGGTCACTCTCAGTATTC
>JAPQRQ010000028.1:26922584-26941488 GCA_037367365.1 Apogon talboti
TATATTCCCATATCTTCCTATCTGTTTTCAAAGCATAGAAGTAGACAAATTTGTAGACATGTATTTGCTGAAATGTTGTGGACTAATTTGACGTGCTGTTTTGTCGTGAGAGTATATTCACGTTTGGTTCCGTGAAGACTGCAGTGATGATTGCCATGGGTTCAGTGCACTCTTCACTGCTTTGCCGGAATTAATTGATGTTACGGCCTTCTCTGCTCTTCTTTATACTCAAAGCAAAATCCTCAAAGCAGTTTAAGTGACTTTAATTAATAATTCATCTTTGTCTGTGCTGGGTTTGCCAAACGCATCACGGCCGCTAACATTAAATACCCTCATAGACTCGTAAAAGAAACTGAGATGCTTGTGACTGCTACAGATCATGTGTTTTTTTGGGGGGTGTTTTTTTTTTTTTGTTTGTTTTTTTTCCCCGTCACATTTTCTGGACAAGTCTGTAAATGCTTTCATACTTGACAGAAAATTTGGCGCTAGCGGCCGGGAGATGAATTCAGTTGTGGTGGTGGTAGCAGCAGTGTCTCTGAATCGAGCGGTTGTGAGTCATGTTTGTTGATATCAACCGGCTCTTTCATTGCTCTTGATATGCAGACTGGACAGTAAGAGCCACTCTGCATCGTGATTATTTTACCAACCAGTCGGACAGAAGGCTCAAGGTTGGAGCAGAATGCATTTAGAAGGAATAATAAATCAAATTCTTGGCAGGCGAGGCTGTTTCTGGGATACCAGTCATCACACAGGATGGCAAATAGTAACTGAGCTACAATGCATTAAGATGCTTGACGCTAGACAGTCTAGAGCTGTGTGATATGTGGGCACAATACAGGTCAATCCAGGTAGTGATACATATCATCATATAGCACATGTTATATTCTCAACAAATAATCAATCGGATTATTTTTCTCCCTCTGTGCAAATTTTCAATTAATATATAAAATACAAAGGTAAATCCAATGACTCTCCATATGTTTTTTTTTGGTTTGTTTTTTGTGTATTGGGCTATAGAGATTAAGATTGTTCAGGTTTGTTTACAGTTTTTCTGGTCTGTCTCTCACTTCTTATTCCCAAACCACAGGAGTAACAGCCCTCCTCCTACTCAGAATCACTTTATAATGTGTGATATGTTTATGTTGCATCATTCAGATAATGAAGAAAAGACTTACTTTTAAGAAAACGCAATATGAAATAATAATTTTTCTTTTATCATATTATTGTTATTATTATTATTATTATCACCATATCATACAATCTTAAAATAATGATAAAATAAGAATTCATTGATAGTGTAGCTAAAACTGCAGCTTTAAACTTGATAATAAAGAGTATACCAGTCTTACAAACTTTGAATCTAATTTAGTGGATTTTAGCCACAGTTATGGAAATGTGGTGACAGTTTGACATCTAAGATGAGAGTCAAGACATAATCCTTTATTAAATTCATGCTGGGGAAACTCAGAGTGTTAAAACAGCGAAGAGGAAGACCAATATTAATAGTAAAAATAATCAAACAAATCAAAAGATAAGAGCATAATATGTTGTAACCATTAAACAAAAGCTGTATTACATCATTGTATTGCACTCAAGAATAATTGTAAATGGTAAAATGGAGGATGGGAGCAGTATATACAGCACCGAAGATTTCCTTTTAATGTAAAAGTCATGACAAGAAGCTTACTCTGTTAAACATTTATGCAGCGCTTTCAGCTTTGCTCAAGTTGAATGTAAATCCCATCAGATCAACCTAAAGGCTACAGAGAGAACCCAGGTCTTGTCTTGTGGAGAATCCTATGATAAATATATCACATATTAATAAGGACAAAGAACTCAGTTACATAAATCATGAAACACTGAAGATTGAGAAGAAAAATAACAGTACCAATCTGTTTACTATGTTTTTTTACGCTTTCATCACATCCACATGCCTTTATCGGCAGATGGAGCAACTCAGTTGTCACGGAAACGATTTAGTTATCATGTGACGAATTTGATATTTTGGTCACGTGTCAGTCTATCAGTTTTCTCGTGACGTTAGACAGGTTAACTTGGTCTTATAAATGACATTTATTTAGACCTCTTGTAAAAACGATGTAGTTGAGTGTTACAGTTCACAAACATACTAAGATGGATCTCCCCCTCTCTTTCTCCAGATGATCAAGAGAAATATCAACAATGTGAGAAGGATGACCTCCCATCCTACGCTGCCTTACTGTAAGTACAACTCTAATGTCTGTCAGTAGCATATCTGCCTCTTAAAGGTACTACTCAGACTGCATATTTCTAAAGTTAAAAAAAAGAGCCTTAAGGGCATGATTACATCACCCAGAAAGTTTCACTTTTGGAGATTTTTGCAGCAGCAAAAGTTTTTTTTTGTGTTAATGTTTATTAAGAAAAGGCCACTTGTTACAGCCTTGTGTTTTCCACTAAAGCTGGAGTTGGGGGATTCAGTAGTCAGGTGTTTGGGTGGATGAATTCCCAGCAGGTCATAAAAGCGGCTGTTGAAGGGTGTGCGAAATAAAGCATGTCCTCAATCAATTATACAACACATGAATTTGAGAACAAAGAAAAGTCCAAAGCTCATGTTGGGACCAGAACCTCTCATGGAGATGCACTGGGAAATAAACCTAACTGTCCTTTTTTTCTTTTCTTCCCGTCATGGTTTAGACCTGACAGGAGCTCAGGATGGTAGCGTGAGGATGTTTGAGTGGGGTCACTCTCAACAAATCATCTGCTTCAGGAGTCCAGGGAACTCCAGAGTCACCAGGATCCGATTCAGCCACCAGGGGAATAAGGTTAGAAAGCGACACACACCAGTAAAAAAAAAAAAAAAAAAAAAAGAGAGAGCGACGAGACAGACTGCAGCCTTTGATGAGCCAACATCACCATACAGATGTCTGACTGTCCTTTGCTTTGCAACATGACTGAGTTGTGATGCGAGCCTGTCACATTGAACAACATTTTCACACTTCCTCTCGTGGCTTTGCCATTCAGGCACGAACCACAGCGGGGAGTTTGGCTTCAGCACACATTGCTCTTCAGCTGAGTGATTCAAGCGCTCTGAACTCAGGCACTCGCCTCCAGCTAATAATCTTCTCAGATGGTGCCTCTCCTGTGCCAGTACTATCTTATCTGCCTGTTCTGAAACTGAAAGGAGAGGACATGATTTTAGTTATGTAAATTGTGCTTGTACTTAGGAGGCTGTTGGCATGTTTTGAAAGATCACGTCAGCACACCCCGGTCATGTGAGGAGGCTCATGTTTCAATCCAGTGCAGGATAATGGATTAAATGCTGCCATTGTTTGTCCCACTTTGTTGTCCAGTTCGGTATAGTAGACGCCGATGGAGGTTTGAGTCTCTGGCAGACCAACACCAGTGGGAACGCACCCAAACCATACCTGGTGAGAAGTTTTCATAGCCAATAAATCCACCTTCATACAATTAGTTTTTATTCATTCCTTTTTTTTTCTAAATCTTTTGAAGCGTTGACTTCTTTTCTTTGCTGTCATTTTCAGTTTTGTTAACTCGTCCATTTACTGTCACTACTTCTCACCATGGTTTTTGTGTTTCTTTTCCGGGGCAGACGCTGCAGTGCCACAACAAGACGGCTCATGACTTCGTGTTCGTGGGCTCCTCCTCCCTCATCGCCACCGCAGGCTTGTCGACAGACAACAGGTACAAGCCGACTGAAAGATGGCTTCCATAAAATGACTCCCCCAATGTCCATTAAAATCTAATTAACCGTGATTTAGCTCCACTGAACCGTGGCCAGCAGGGATAGTTCTATGTAATGTTGGAGTGGTGTTATATTAAGCTCATTTCTGACTCCACAGGAATGTGTGTCTGTGGGACACTCTGGTGACTCCTGCCAACAGCCTCGTACACGGTAAGAAACCCAGCTAGAAGAAGACGTAGCTTTGTAATAACCTCTCAGTTTGGTGCATGTGATTTTATTGTTGTTGTCTTTGTCAGTTTGATTTTTGCTTTCAGGTTGTTGGGGGTTTTTTTGAGCGAATAAGTAGTTTTACGTTTGTTTTCTATTTTGAGGAAAACCTTGATTTCTAAAAACTATAAATATGTAGAAATAGAAAAAGGTAGGATGAATTATTATCCAAGAACAGTCACATATTATGCAAACCCATCATTATTACAAACCACGAATCATTACGTTTTGGGGAAAATTAAAATATAAGCTGATTTTTACAATATGTTTTTGCAATATGTGTTTTAGTTTGGTTTGTCACGTTCATTCTAGTTTTTGTTGTAGTTTTTGAGTCTTTCTTTTTCCATTAACAGAATAAATATAAGTGCTATTTTAGTCCTAATAATAAGCCTGAGGAATTCTCAGACCAGTAAAAGTAGGTTTGACTAAACCAAAATTAAACCACTTTGTTAATTAATCAATATAGAGACGGTGGCTTTGTCAAATAAAAGTTAAAAACGTACATTTAATAAATAAACTAAATTAGTAAACCGTTAACATGTAGCTCCTATATATTGTATCTGTATAAAACATCTTAATAAAACCTGGAGTTTCCTACTCACACTGACTCTAATTTCTCCTCCTTTGGTCGACTTAATGGTGCAAAATGGCCAAATGATAGAAGACTTTTTTTCTTTTTTTTTCATTAAAGATAGACCACAGCACAGTAAGGAGGAGAAAATTCCTGGCAGCAACTGTTTCAGCCTCATTGGACAGTTGGTCCAGGTGTCCTGTTCAGCTACAGAACGGTTCCTTTGCTGAACCATTAACTTCCCTTAAAAATCTCCTGGTTACTTTGCTCCTTCCGTCTCAACATGCAGCCGCATTGGTCACATTATAAACTGGAGCTAAACGATTCAGCACAACTGAAAGAAAGTCAGTCTAGATGTAGAGTAATGTTATTGAATTAAAATGTTCTTCTTCTGACACTAGCGTCAACCTTTGCTTCAGTATAATCTACAGTGAAATGGTGTAATCGTGGGTAAATAGTCCTCCATGGGCGTGCAGTCCAGCCTTAGGACTCGGATTATTCAACAAAAACATTTTATATCTTTATAAAGCCTTTCAGGCCCGTTTTTGCTTGCGTTTCACATCCCGCTAATCTTACCCCTGTAGGGTTCTGCTGCCATGAGTCCGGTGCCACCGTGCTCTCGATGGCCCCCCGGCAGCAGCTCCTTATCACTGGTGGGAGGAAAGGATGGATCAGCGTCCTGGAGCTTCCCCACAGGCATCAGCGCCAGAGCTTCCAGGCCCACGACTCACCGGTCAAAGCCCTGGCTGTGGATCCGACAGAGGACTGCTTTATCAGCGGCTCGGCCGAGGGCAACATTAAGGTATATCTACTGCCTCAGTCTCAGAAAACATTGGTTCTGTCTCGTTTCAGTCCCAAGGTAAATTCCAGACAGAGGATCAGGTAATTGAATGTATGTGTTTTTGGATGGAAATGGTAATGACCTTATTAACCGAAGTGGAGAAGTGGAAATCAGACAGATTTTTGCGAGTATCATCTCAGAGAAAAATACTGATTAATTATACATAGATTCACTGGGAACAGTGTGTCTCCAACAAGTTGAGATTTAAGAACAGTTTTGATCAGTTCGTCTGCACAAAGTAAAGCCCTCGCTGTCAAGGCCTGCAGGGCGCCGGGCACCCAGGTGTGAACGTCTCCTCATCTCCTTCAAGTCCACGATCAAATAGCTTTTGCATTTATCCATGGAGACAGTGAACGCATCAAAGTCAGTCAAAACTGATGTCACACTTATGATTAACCACCTACTCAGGACAACAGTGTGAGTGATGGAGACTGAAGTGTAAGGTGAAAGCAGGGTTACGGGAGCTAAGGCAGGAAGCAAAGTGTTTTTATGGCAGAGATGATGTGACCGACTTCAGCTAATATATTTTCGCAGGCAGCAGCTCTTTCATCTTTTGCTCTTGAATTAGTTTGTGCAGATCACACAGCTGTCACTCCAAGGATAAAGCTGCTGCGTCACACACAGGAATGGTGCAGTGCACATCTGCCAGAAACTCCAATTCTGGATGATTGCTCTCAAAAAAAAAAAAAAAAAAAGCTTTATGTGATGTTACTCATGTGAAGTCAATAATTGTATATTGGCTAATTGAAAAATTAACGGGGCTGTGCTGCGGATTTCGAAGCTTTTAAAGTGTTTGATGAGAGTCAACGGAACTGGAAGATTAACCAATACCAACAGACTGGAGTCTCTGAAAAACCTTATCAAATAATAATGTTCCCAGGCTGGGAATATGAGCCAAACAATGAAAGTTACTCAGCGCCCACCAGGGCTCCGAGTAGACGCTCATCTTATGTTTCCTCTAAATTTCCTGTGTCTGTCTCTTCAAAACGACTTCACACCTAATTGGAAAAAAACTCACAAGTAGCTCTGAATTGTCTGTCTGTGGGAATAAAACACACAAACTGGCTCAATGTCCTTCTCTGTCCCGAATATTTGCACAGATGATGCAAAACATTAAAAAGAAGTCATGCAAATTTTGTTACCTTTTCTGTTTTTTATTGAAATTTTAGCCGTTAAAATGTAGTCAATCACCCGAAATGGAAAAAACTTAAACGTGGCACATGTAGTAACGGGGAAGTCACATACCACAACCACCAATGAATCAATGCTGCATCTCCACAGACTGTATACACTCATTAAACTGAAGTGTAAAGTTCATTTTTACATATATCTGTATTATTGTATCATCACATTTTTTTCTTCAAGCAAAAACTCTGTCTTATTATCTTCACATGCTACGTCAGCTGATAGTTTACATTATAGCTGATGTAAACTAAAGATCTGTCTGAATCATCTAAACAAGGTCAGAACTGTCAGTTTAGTCTGAACTGTGGATCAACAAACTGAACTTAGCAAAGACAGTAACATTACATAATAACTAAACCTTCATAAGTCTCATAATCCAACTCACTTGTGCGGAAGAAATGCAACGTCTACAGATAATCAAAGTACTTCTTTTTTCCTTTTATTTAGAGCTGTGTCCAATGGTGAAATCAACAACAGTGCTTTTAACTTTTATCACGTTGACACCTTCTTTGACTTTTAAAAGTTGTTTCTTAGCACTCCTCACCCTCAGAGTGTCTCACTACTCCCTCTAGTGGTCACATACTTTCAGCAACACGTCGCCTCATGGCTGTGGGTACATTCAGTTCTTATCTCTGCCGTACGATACACTGACATCTTTGACATATTAACTCTATATTCTTAACTCTAATGGTAATTTCAGGTCATTTCCAAATACTGCACGTGTCTCCTTGACGCTGTAAGACATTACAGACATTTAAGTTGCAAAAATGCAAATCTCCGATCTCACAGAGGACCTTTTTAAGAACCAAGTAATTACTGAGCAGCTTTTCTGCAGCGACGGGCGTAAATAGAGCTTATAAAGTTGATACAAACTGTCCTCACAGGAGTTCTGACTTTTGTTGATAAAAACCCTGTCTGTATAAAACACAACAGACTGTTACTAAAGCCCCTGACGCATTATATGGACAATGATGTGCTGCAGGAAGTGGCATATTACTGTCATATTGGAGAGAAAAAGGCAAAGAAGACAGTCCGTCATTCAGAGAAAATGGAGTCGTTAGTCAGGAGTAATGTGAATGTGTTGGACTGTATTGAGCTGTAAACTTGACAAAGAGTCCAAAGCTGCAGGACAATGTACGGGAGCTCAGTTTATTGTTGCTTTTGGTCTTCTTTTATAGGATTGGTTGACGAGTAAAGTATAAACTGGGACATGTTTGATCTCCAGGCTTTTCTTTCATTGCTGACTGTTTGTGCCCCCCCCCCCAAATCCCCCCATCCTCCCTCCTTCCCCAGGTTTGGAGCCTCGCCACCCAGTGTCCACTCTACACCTTCCCCAACGAACACGCCCGCCAGTCGCTGTTCCGGAACCTCGGCACTGGCGTCATGCAGATCGAGGTGGGACCGGCCAATCACATCTTCTCCTGCGGCGCCGACGGAACCATGAAGATGCGCATCCTCCCCAACCGCTTCAGCGTCGTCAACAACAACCACGGAAACCTCAAGAACGACGTCAAGTTCATCATATAGACCGGAGAACGCGGCGTTGAGACTTAAGTAATGTGAAAGAGCGTATTGTGTCCAGGATGAGCCGCCCGGATATTTGCGGAACACCGGGGTCGGCCATTTTGGATGAACGATGCCAAGTGTTGTCAACCAATGGAAATGAAGAACGGGTTGGATCCAGGGGTCCGGGCAGTCGTACGATCAAACACAAATGCAGAGCGTAGTGTCGGAAATGACCACAATTCGACAACAAAGCCACACAAAGTGTCTGAACCGGAAAACCGTGGGTACAGGGTATGACTGACGGCACATTCAATCAGAGGAAAGACACGGCGTCTCCATGGCAACACGTGGAGAAGACTACCTTTTTGTTTTGCACAGGAAGTTAAGTAGTAAAGCAGGACGGTGAAGAGTCTGAAGCTGCCACGACTTTTTTTTTTTTGTAAATCAGTATCACCTTTGCTTTGGCTCATAATAGTAAAGAAGTCGTGATAGCAGGAGCTCTCGTGGAGCGTTCAGGTGATAACGGGGACGATAAGCAAATCCCCGCGTGGGCCCGAACGTCGCCCCAAAACTGTTGAACCCGCTCAGCAGCACAATGCAGTAAGGCCAGTCGATAGCGTACAAAGCACATCATATCCAGTCATAAGGAATCCCGGCGCATTCCGGTGCTCCATCAGCTGATCAGTGAAGTCAGACAAAAGACGCCAGCTTGGTTGGGAAAAGCAGGCGCTTCTCACGATCAAACCAACAGAAGTGACAGTATGTTTACGTCAGATTTACGGCTGACGCACTTGAAATTAACAGATTAGTCGTCTTTGCTTTTATTAAAGTTAAAAGAATAAACACGTGATCAAACTAGAAATAATTAGCGACTTGTGTTTACATCTGTTCTTCTTAATTCGTGGACTACCTGAATGCGCCATTTCTATCTCTATTTGCACATAGATAGTAAGCTCAATTATATGTAGTGTAATGCATATACATATAAGTACAGGCAGTCGAAGCCGTCGGTATTCAGAATAATATATAGTCTCGGCCTAGATTTAACCAGTGGTATTATTGTTATAAGTGTCCTTAAGCTCTAAAACCTACGTCTGCCATTGTGGCTCAGTACTTGTACTGTTGGTCCTGAGAATAACTAATTATTATTGATATTCCGTTGCACAAAGTAGCTTTAATTTAAGATTGCCCATCGGGACACCACCAATAATACCTTTTCTGGCTCCATTTATTGTTTATTGAAATGTTAGCACATGTAGCACAAACCTTTGCTGTGGACAATGGAAACGGGTCGGTGGCTCAGAAGTTAAACGGAAATTGTATTTTGTTGTGGAAATGTTTTATTCCTGTAACAATGCACTTCTCTTCTATCCGCTTCAGGCTTTAATTTTCCATATTGGACCATAATTTAAAACCGCCTTGGAAACAATATTGGTCGCCTCGCTGTAATCTTAACTTTATTTAGCAGACTCGCTACATACTATGATAAAGCTTTTTTGTTTTCTTTTTTTTTATCATTTTATATTAAATAATCGCAGCTCATCGCCTTCAGCACATGCTTGGAAATATTAGAGAGGCTGGTGTAGATACGATGCGTCTTCCACGTGAGTCAGAAAGAGGTTTATCAACAGAGCTGTTAAATCTGAAGGAGCGTAGTCCATAAAGCTAACTGCCCACAGAGTTTGTATTGCTGCTGTCGAGAGACAAATGTACATGATTAGCTTAGTTTTCAGGGAGGACAAGCTGAGGAAAACATTTTAGATGAAGCAGATTTATTGCAGTTGTGTATAGTTGGATCCATAAAGCAGGCTTCTCATTATAACAGCACAATCATAACGACTAGTCGTAGATAAACAGTGTGTAATGACAAAAGCCACTCGATGAAGAATTACGCCAGGTATATTTATAAAAGATGTTCATAGGATTATAGACTGATCAAAATGCAGTTTGTTGCTTTGTTCCATCATTTGCCATTTCTTTCTTTCCCCTGTCGTTTCTTCATGTTGGCTTTAAAAATAAAAAAACTGCTTTTTTTCCAGCACAAATTAAAGTGGATGGAAAAGTGTGTGTACTCCTGCAGCAACTGGAGATTAAAATACATTTTATCACAACTGATCTATACTACTCCAAAGGAGATATGAGAATAAAGTACATTTTATCAAATCCAGTGCTTTTCCAAATGTTTTCCTTCTCTGTCAGCTCAGTTCAGCTTCATCTGTGTGTCGGCGTGGAGCTTTTTTTTTTTTTTTTTTTTTGCTCAACTCAGTCGACTTAATCTGTCAAACGCATTATCAGATTTTTTTTTTTCTTGCAAAATGTGAATTTAATTAGAAAATTATAGTTTTATAATGATCTGTGTAAATTGATGTTATATACAGATAATGTGCAGATTTAATAAAACCTTACAGGACGCGTGGGTTCAATGTGAGACATCGATCATGTGTTGAAAACGACACTAAGGTCTTCTATATTTATATATTTCTGCTCAAAAACATGTCATGTAATATTCCTCCATTACACTGTGCTTTCTGTGCCATCATGTTCAAGGATCAATGGTTGTGTTTTGCCTCAACTATTAGATGAGAAGAATTTTTAACCTCTGATGGGATGTAAAAAAAAAAAATCAACGAATATTATGAAGCGCGTCACATTTTTCTTGTATTTCTCGGATCTGACTGCAATTAATCTTTGAAGGTGGATGAATACTGATGTTCTGAATGTAAGGAAAATAAACAACTTACTGAAGCAGAATGACAGAAACATCGGATCTATGAAGCATGGTGTAATGGAGCGACATGCTTTGATTTCGACTGAACCAGTTAATGCTTTGAAGAAACTGCACCAACTCTGAAATAAATACGTCACATGTCAGAAACACAAACTTTGAAATCCATCACATGTCCAGTATGATTACTTTATTTCTACAGAAGAGCAAACTTGATTTTCACCGTAATTACACTAATATCAAAAATTACTGTACATTTCATAAAGTTTTGCTTGTGATTACAGTATCAGGTACATAAAACAGTTTGGGACTTTATGTAAATCATTCTTAGAAATAATCAACCACTGGATTATAAATTAAAAATTAGAGTATAACTGTTATTAACTAACCCAATAAAGTCACTCAGATTAAACCCAAATGAATACAGGCTCAGTGTAGTAAATGTTTGGATTTCTAAACAGTATTTAATTGATTTCATATGGGACTTCTGTGAGTGAAATCAACACAACTCTAGGATGTGAAACCCCTTTTCCACACAAGTTATGGTTATAGGTCATTATTTTGCAGTAAAAACGCCAGAGACAGGAGTAGTAGTATCACTGGTGTCTTTTACTGTGTTGGATAGAACTGTGAAGCTGTTAATTGTGAGAGAAAGTGTCAATTTAGGATAAAGTTGATTTGGTTCCAATAAGGGGAATTTTGTTTAGTATTAAGAAGTCTGAGGTGAACCAGGAATTTTATTTCAGACAAGCAGGAGGCGAGGTAGGATGGTGGGAGTGTAGAGTCTGGGAGTCATCTAAGTAGCAGTGAAAATGGATATTGACTCGACAGGTGTACCACAGAGCTCTGTCCTGGTAGCGGTGACTGGGGAGGGATCAGATCTGAAAGATGGGAGCTGTCGGGACAGTTTACGGCCTAAGATGTCAAAGGTGTCAAACATACGGCCCGTGGGTCGCCAAAGGGTCCAAAAATTACATGCAAATGCAAAAATGACACTGAAGATATGAATCATTTTAGTTCAGGTTCCACATTCAGCCCAGTTCAATCTGTAGTGGGTCAGTAAACTACTATAATAAGCCCCTTTTACACAGCACGTCTGTCAGGGGAATATTTCGCCTTTATTCCGGAAGGACGTCTGTGTAAATTAAATAGTGGGATCATCCGGTCCGTGTACAGTAAACAAACATATCAAACGCGACCAGGAATATGTCGAACCGAGGAGACGCCGAGATCCACGAGCTGTTGTCATTTCGGACGGAGGACTCTGTCCATGCTAACATTTGTGGACCGGTGTGTTTGTTTTGACAGCCAGCACCGCTATGCTAGGGGTATTTCCAAAACGGAAGTTAAATGGGTTTTTTTTTGGTTTTTTTTAAGAAACTTTATTGGTTTATAATAGTAAACAATTAATGTATACAAGAACAACAAAACAAAGATTGCCAGGGGGGAGGGTTATACAGTTTTACAATTACAATATAATATCAAATTTAGAACAGATGTTAATGGTTTTAATAGCCTTTCTATTTCCAGATTTATAAAAAAATTTAAATAAAGTTCAACATCCTTTAAAAAATAAATAAAATTTGGTTTTATGTTTCCGAATTTACATTTGCGAATGAAGAATTTAGCAAGTAACGGAAGTTATACCTCAATATATGGTTACGTTGACAAGTGACGTCACGCGCAAGTAATTTAAAAAAAATATTTTTTTTTTGCTCCGCCTCCGACTCGGCTCCTCTGGTGTCCGGTGTTCTGTCGATGGGCATTTAACTGTGAAAACGCTTAGGTGTTCCTGCGCATGCGTGCGCATGCTCAGTAGCGCTAGGTAGCACAAATCGACGGGTAGCTTCGATCGACAGGACACCGGCACTAATTTTAGCCGTGAAGCTGTCAAAAGACCACTCTAAATTTAAATACAGCCGTGACTAGTAATGGCCGAACGAGGCTTTGTTGAGGCTTTGACACTTTTTACGAAACCTGGTTCATTGCTCGAGGCTCCAATGACAGTGCTCGAGGAGGAGCGTTTGCCCTCTAGCGTATTGCGCATGTGCAAGATTACCGGAAATAATAACATTCAACGTGTCTATAATAACTTATAAATTCTGACACTAAAACATAGAGAAAAGTTTGGAGTTGACATTATTTCTATACTATTACCGTATTTTCCGGACTATAAGTCACACTTTTTTTCATAGTTTGGCTGGTCCTGCGAGTTATACTCAGGTGCGACTTATATATATTAAAATATATAATTTCACATGTTCTTAAATGCTAATTCACACTGACCGACATGACCAAGGAGTAAACGTTACTTGCAGCCACAAGAGGGCGCTCTAGGCTTGTGACAACTACCGGTATGTGCTACTACTGGAACTGATGGTGAGTCTGACGACAGCCCCGCAGAAGAGGAGGCGGCGCTTCATCTTCCTCCGGAGTTGGAGTTATTCAGAAGTGACACCGAGGATGAAGAATTCAATGGATTCAATGATGTGGAATGAGATCGAGAGTTTGGTTACCGGTAATTTGCTTGTTGGACTCGCGAGCTTGTTATGTTAATTCTGTCTATTCATCCTCCCAGGTATGTTCTTTATGCTGTTGTGTAGCTAAATAACTGTTAATGTGTTACGTTCACATACCGGACACCTGTTCAGCCTGTTCTTTATTCTATTGGTATTATTATAACTTGCCTTTCCAGATGAAATGTCTGTTTTTGGTCTTGGATTTTGTAAAATAAATTTCCCAAAAAAATGCGATTTTTAGTCCAGTGCGACTTGTATGTTTTTTTTTCTTCTTCATGACGCAGTTTTCGACTGATGCGACTTATACTCCGGAGCGACTTAATAGTCCGAAAAATACGGTATGTTATTATTTTACTGGTCCGGCCCACTTCAGATCATGTTGGGCTGTATGTGGCCCCTGAACTAAAATGAGTTTGACACCCCTGGCCTAAGAGATAAGAGCGGACTTTGACCACGTCCATATAGTACTGGTGATGACTGGGTCAGAGCATCTCCACAACTGCAGGTCTTGTTGTTTGTTCCTGGTCTGCAGTAGTTAGTACCGACCAAACATAGACTAAAGAAGGACATCCCAATCTCAGGACAATTGAACATCTGTGGGAGGTGTTGGACAATTAAATCTGATCCATGGAGACCCCATGTTACTGACATGGTCTACATCTATTTGTGCCTCCACTTCTCCAAGT
The DNA here is from genome assembly GCA_037367365.1 of Apogon talboti. Lineage (NCBI taxonomy): Eukaryota > Metazoa > Chordata > Actinopteri > Kurtiformes > Apogonidae > Apogon > Apogon talboti. The sequence goes on from JAPQRQ010000028.1 coordinate 26,936,567, forward strand.
TTTTCTTCTTGGGGTTTTTAGTTTCTTAGCCACAAAGTTTAGTTGGTTGTGTTTGGTCCTTGACATAAACTCGTAGGTTTTCTTGAGATCTCGTGTTTTGGCTGTAAACGCCCCGGAGGCGCCTCAGTGGACAAGGGGAATCAACTGTTTAAGGCAGGTGTGTTAAGTCCACATTTATAAAGGACGGAAACAAAGCACCACCTGGGTTAACTAGTTACTGCTTCCTCTGAAGACAGGATTTTAACAGCTGTTTTTAGTAACACATCTATGTAAGACAATAATGGAAAGCCTAGTGAGACGATATGTTTTTAATATATTGACTGAATTCTTACAGTGGGTCTGGTCTTTGTGGGCAATTCTTTTATGCATTTTCACAGACAGACAAAGTGCAGGGAGTTGTAGGCTGGTTGGTTAGTTTCTGAAGTCAGACGAGTGGGTTGAGGACCTCACAGCTTGGCGTAATCCTTCAGGATGACCTCCAGCTTCTGGCTCAGCATGATGTTCCCTCGAATCTTCAATTTGCCGGAGAAGAACGCCTAGTGAAAGAACAAAGGCACGCTTGAGGTTTTTTTTTGTTTTTTTTTTCAGGAGAGCTCAGTCTTTTTAGGTTTCTCAGAGGTTGGCTGTTAACTTATTTTGGAGTGAACCACGGGAAGTAAAACGGGGGCCGAGACGCCTCTGGCTAATATTACACAGATGAAAAAGTAGAGCCAAAGGGTCTACGGGACCCGCTCATGCTCTAACCGCCGAACAACGGGGCCAGGATGTGCCGTGCGGCGCTTCCCCGAGCCAGAATCAATCAGCGGACTGGCGGCGGTGATGACCCTGGATGACAGTTGGCCCGGGCCTTTTCATCTGCACCGACTAATCTTTCTGCAGCTGCTCCTTTCATCGGCTTTCCAAACCTGATGGAAAGCCCGGAAAAGAGGCCGCCTGAGGGATTTTCAGCGCCGCCGCCTGCTAACGCTCTTTACACACACACACACTCTGACTGACTGTCCCCTGATCAATATCAAGCGCTCTGGGACGCATATAAATTGTGTACAGTGGCAGCTCCTCCCACTGAGATGCTGCAGACATAACAAGGAGCGTGGATTGATTAACGGCGCTGAGTGCTTCCTGAACTGCATTTGATAGATCATTGGCTTCCAGCTCTAATCTGACATGACACGATGAAAGGAGACATTATTACAAAGGGAGGGCCTCCTCGACGGCACTTTCACTTCAATTAAAACCACAAAGAGGGACTTCAACTTTGGGAAATTTATTCAATATTAAAGATATATCGCAAAGTTAAAGTGTTGCCATGATAAAAATGTACTCATAGTAGTAGAAACAAACTTTCAGAGGGTCTTTCAGGTCATTTGGGTAACACATATAAACCACTCTTAAGTTTTCATGTATCCTTTTAACACAGTCAGTCACAGACAGTCTTTCACACCCAGTATCAGTGAACTTTATACCAGATCTGAACACAGTCCCGGCTTCATACCTTAACTTTTCCATCTCCTCAGTTTCTCATTAGCGTCTTTTTTCTTCCTTTTATTTTTTAATCGCTCTCCATCACTCATCAAACCGACTCAAACACCTGTATTTTTACCATGGCTTCAAATCAGAATTAAGAATTAGAACTATCAGACATAGATTTACAGGGAGAAAAAAATATAAAACAAAACAGGCAGATGTAAAACAAACTAAAACTCCAAGATAAGAAAATAAATACTGAGATTATGATAATTATCACAGTAGGAAAATATATTTTCAGTATCTATATATGAAAAAAAAAACTGTGTGAATCATTCCCAGGTTTCTTTTTGAGCACAAAATGATCGACTTTAACAAAACACCAAGGCGGTTCACTGTAGAGCGAGTAAAAAAAAAAAAACAAAAAAAAAACAGAAAAGCCTCTATAGAGACACCGAACAGGCCTCTGTGTGTGTTTCTTACCTTCTGAGGGTTGAGCTTCCCCTGAACCACCTCCATGAAGTCGTCATCCGACACTGTGAAGGTCACGTCCGCCTTTCCACTATAGGGCCCTTTATGCAAAGCGCCGCTACCGTTTTTCAGATCAATGGCTGGAGAAAAGACGACGACAACACAGAGAAAGCAGAGGCAGAACAAGAAGATGGAATAAATCAGAAACACTTCACGGAGCTTCTGTTTTCCCTGGTCGGCTGCCTTTGTCTCCTCTGCTTCAGCTGCTCCACTCTCGTTGGGGTTTATTACTGAGTCATAAACACTGGCCCTGTCTGAGGTTTTCATGTTTAATTTGACAGCTTATTAGCAAAATGCCCATCAGGGTCAAATTAATTTGTCAGCTTCGCGGCTCCTGCTGGTATTTCAGCCTTTGTTTCATGGCAGAGTGTCAATGCGAGAAATGTCACCAGACTGATGTCTTAACTGTTAGTGTGGCTCCCCAGAGGCTGACACAGGAGGAGAACGTGTCAACTTAGGGTTATTTCAGTTAACTAGGACTAAAACTAACAGCACTTTCTCAACGTTTCAATGTCTTTCAGGGCATCTTTATAAAAGGAATGAAAACTAAGTAAGAAAAATGAAGTTACAATGTCCTGGAAACACACAATCATGGCTGTTTCTATTGTTAATATACAACAAAATAATTTAACCATATGAAGATTTATATGATCAAACAAATATATACAACAGGTTTTGGAAGAACTGTGCAAACGTAATTTCGTGCGGTTGTAGTTTCTACATGCCATATGACAATAAGGCTCAATTCAATTAAATTCAATTCAATATATAAATGTAGCGATACTGCCAACAAAACTTCATTTTCCATCAAAAAACTCTCCCTCAGCAGCTCTTACAGTTTTCCACGCTCTATCTGGACGTTAGTTCCTCCAAACTTTCAGCTCAAATAACTTTGTCATGGCTTTTGGAGAAGTTGCCAGATTTATTTATTTCCTTCTGCCTTTTTATTCCAGTTCATCCCAAAGCAGTTCAGTCGGGTGACTGAGAAGGACATTCTGTGACAGATAAACCCTCCGGTCGACTGTAAATAATCCTCACAGAGCTTGTTCATATGTGTCAGGTCAGCGTCTTGTTGCAGGTGAAGTTGACGAATGGAACAGGCCTTATATTCTGACCTGTGTCAACGCTGAACCATCAGACTGTTTTCATTGTTTTTCATCCATCAGTGCTCTCAATCATGGTCGATCAGGTATTCACCCCACATAACGAGTAGCATGTTCTCCAAACTTCTTGGAAACAGAAACTTGTGAAGTGGAACGTGGCGTAGCTTCATGTATCTCATCAATCTAAAGTTATTACCTAATGCAACCGTTTGATGAATTCTAAGCTTTTGTACCAATATATGTTCAGGCAAAATAAATCTGTATTGTTCTCACTCTCTCTTCAAGTCAGCTTAGTTTTTTTTCCATTTTCTTTCACTGCTGAGGCTCAATAATGAATATGAATAGAAAACAAGACCATTATTGAAGGTTGTAATGACTCCTCTGCCCTTTTTGACAATGAGAGCTGCCCTGTACTAATACCCCAGTACCAGCATCACTCTCCCCTCACCTCTTCTGCTATCTTCCCCCGAAAACCATGCGCTGACCCCGAAAGACCTGAAAAATGTAGGTCATCATTGCCGTCGGGGTTTGACGCGTCAACCCTGATTTGACCTTGACAATGAGTGTCAAGGTTGACGCCCAAACAACTCGACCAAGAGCTTCCCAAGTTCCACCTAAATACCTGAATACATGACGGAGATCAGATGAGTTGGTGAAGACTGATCGCACTCAATGACGGACAGATGTACAGACGCCAAAACAATATAACAGCCACGAGTTAAAAATCACTTTCCATAGATCGAGCTTTTGTACGTCACTTTTGGTGTCATGCGTCCTATTATCCTACATCTCTAAATGAAAAGTCTCCTCATGATAAAAAGTTAAACTAAAACTAGTTCATTCCTCAAAATACAGATTTAAAAAAAGCTACTTGTAAAATAAGATAAACTAAAGTGTAGACCAACTATAAACTCCGCCTTCTCCGCTGTCACACTTAATAAATGTAAAAGTATTCTGGCCACAGTACAAAGACACTCATTGGCCTTCCGTCCACGCATCCCGCCTTCAGGTGTGTATTTAATGTGTGTGGATTGTATTCCGCACACTTACTCCACTGAGCGACGTTCTGTCCATCTCTAGTGATCTCCCAGCCGAACACTGCGTTGACCTTCTTGACCAGCTCTGAGCCCACGTCTTTGATGCGACGGCCGATCTCTGAAAACACCAGCTCACTCTGAAGTCCGCCGCCCTGCAAAGACAAAAAAAAATGAGCGTCCGAGTTCGTGTCGGCGTTGTCAAAAATACAAATTAATTTTCTGCTTTTAATCCTAAATGATCTGAGGAGCAGAGCGAGAGTGAGGAGGGATTTCAGGGTCTTTGATCAGAGGAACAGAAAGAGGATCTGTGTCTGGATGCAGGCTGATGTACTTGAGTCAGATTTTCTGGCGATGCCTCTGACGCTCCGTGTAAATCCACGTAGGCGCCCGACAACACAACAGCGTCTGTCTCCTTCACCTGGATCAAAGACAACAAGTAAGACAACAGAAACAACAGCATCAAGAGTTAGAGACGCTGACCCGCAGTTGGGTTCATTTCATTTCAAAACTGTTAAAATGCAGAAAACGAGGAAAGGTTTTTGCATTTCTGTGTACGGGGTGAAGCTATAGTGTGTGGAGCTCAAAGGGTGATGAACATGAAGCAGTTTAGAAAGGAATGAAAAAAAAAAGATTTTACTATCTTCTATTACTTTCCTCTGTTTTCTTGGGAAGGTTTATGTGTATGTATGTGTGTTTATGCATATGTAAACTGATCAGTAATAACAGTCTGAACACTGACAGGCAGAGTGGCAGGGCTGGGCGTATCGATCTAAATATCGATACCAAG
>JAPQRQ010000028.1:26945928-26964306 GCA_037367365.1 Apogon talboti
CCACAGCAAGTGGGCCAGAGACAGCCGATCACAGACACACATAAGGGAGAGAGAAGGAAAGAAAGAAAAAAGAAGAAACAACAAGGGAAGAGAGACATATGTTGACCTCACACACAAGCTAACGTTTCAATGACGAGTTAGAGTTCTTTATTTTATCTACTGGTGTCCTCAGCGCCACGCCCCGTTTGAACATGTAAGTTGTTGAAAAGAACATTCTACAGCCTGTACTCTGTATGTTACTCAGAACTAACACAGGAGTCATGTAACGCATTACAGTTCTGAGACAGTAATATTGGAAGGTAAGGAATTACTTTTAAATAACAGTAACCTATAAGTAAGTAACCTGTAATGTATTACAGTTTGAAAGTAACTTGCACAACACTGCAGGTAATGCCCACCTTGATGGCCTTAAACCTGGACGGGTCGTTGTCGGCGTACTGCTTGAGGACGTGTCTGGCAGCGAAGCCAAAGGAACACAGGCCGTGCAGGATGGGAGCCTTGAACCCTGAGCAAAGAGCGTTTTTAAGTACAGCAGCTTTTTAAGTATAAATTAGATCAAAACACTTCATTTGACCTAAAATCCCAAGGAAAGACTAAGACTGAGAAAAGAGAGGTTTTAGGTGAGAAAGCCCCCGTACCTCCCATGGCGGCGAAGCTGGGGTCTATATGAAGAGGGTTCCAGTCTCCGCTCAAACGATACAAGGCCGCCTGTATCCGCAGGGGAACCACACATTGTTTAGATCTATATCTAATTCATAAACCACTGAACTTTTCCTACACAGATGTGGGGATGAAATTAAATTATCATGAATGCAATACAACAGACACCTAAAATAAGAATGTCTTTGAAGTGATACAGTTGCAGTCATTTTAATCGCTCAAGGGACTGAGCTTTTTCCTCCTCCTTTCTTTTTATTTTCTGCTGTATCATACAGTCAGCGTTCCACTTCAGCAGCATACTGATGGGCAAAACTATGTCTGAAAAAAATTTTTATTTTTTTTTTCCCCCCCAATAGCAATGCATGTCCAACATTTGCTCCTACATGTTATCAATGCGTCTGATTTATTCTGCTACCAAACCCACGCAGACACACTCACTTGGTCTCTTGTGGTCGAATCAATCATCACAGCATCTGGAGCCCGTTTAGGTGGAGGCAAAGGAGGCTGGAGGAAATAAAGCACAAATACAACTAATCAAATAACAGCCGCAACATAAATCACACATGGTGCTTTTCTGTTTGTTTTAGTCCACCAACTCAAATAACAGAGCGCATACTTTGGCTTTGTCGGAGTTCCTCTTCCCTCCGAAGCCTCCAGCTCCGACCACAAACAACAAAAACTGGTTGTAGCAGACAAGCTCTTTCCCGCTGTAGGTGTTCACTGTGAGGACAAATAAACATACTGCTTACTTAGAAATCTCCTATCAGGAAGACAACAACATAAGACTTCTCGATTATAGCTTTATTATCTGTCTGTTATTACTTCAGATCCAGTGAATCGTCAGCCTTTTACCTTTTGGGTAAATCTGTAAAAATTCATTAAATCGAATCCAGTTATTTTGCCCAACGTCACACATCATCGTTACTTATTATTTGATTATATGACGTCTTGTAAAAACTCCAATGTGCTGTAGATCTGTAAGGTAGTATCAAATTAAATACTCATTTAGAGTACACTGCGTTCTGTTAAGAGTTCAAGGGTAAAAGTTCCATAGTATATAGAAAGCACACTGTAAGTAAACTTATGCATACTGAAATTTTTAAGCATGTTGTAATTCTAATAGTCTGAGAGGAAACAAGTCTTCTGTGTCTACTCTGTGCCTGTGTTTTCATGCTGTAGAAAATGTAGCCTATTGATGCAGATTGCCTAAACACTGGTGTTTTCTAGAAAGGACTTGATTGACAGCTGTAAAAACCAATCACTGATCAGATTCTGTCAGATGTGATGCGTTTCTACTGCTCTACCTCCATTTTTCCATTATAGCATGAAATAACACCAGTTTTAATCTGTAGTTAGATTCAGTCTTTTGATTTGGACTGAAACATAATGCAAAAAAGTACTACTGTTACTTCTCTATTTCACACTTTTGTTAATTCTGTACTCCGTCTTATTAAGGAGGACTTGAGCATTTCAGAGGAAAACTCATAAATGTGCAGCACATATTGACCTCTTTGTTTAGTTACTATAAACGATCCCAATGATGAAAACATGCACCATGTATTATAACAAACAGCATCAATAACACGACACACCTGCTTAAGTGACATTCTCACCTTACAGCACATTTAAATTTGTCAAGTTGCAGTTTCGAAGGTAAGCGCAAAGAAGCTACAAATAAAACAGACAAAATCTCTACCATCAACCCAAGATTAATGTGACCAAAAATGGTTTTACACCAGACTGTAACGCTAAAGTGAAGATGACCTTTGACCCTATTGGATGTAAAATTAAATGCTGGTAAAATGTCATTACTTCATTTCACCCATATCTGTGTGCAATTTTTCCATAATTAGAAAGTTATGGCCAAAAATGTGGTTTGTCAGATCGGTGACCTTTCACCTTTGATGTTTGCATTCTGTTTGGTTAAATATTAAACATATAAAACCAGGAAGGACCGTGAATAAGGCTTGTTAATGTGACTTAGTGTGTTGCCTGAAATAACTTCTCTCTCAGGCCAGGAGGATAACAGAAACTGACTATATTTTTCCTGTGTGCATCCTGCGGGAACTTCAGGTCCCATGTTATTTGTTTTAAGTTGGATTAATTATAGATCAGAGTGCTTCTAATATCAACCATCTCTATGGAATTGTCAAACAGAAATATGAGCCATTTTCAGTCCATTATATCAATCCCTGCAGACACAGACTGTAAATTAACTTTCATTAATTTGGCCTACGAGGTACATTTCAGGAAACGACGCATTAGAGTGATGAAAACAAATGGATACAGAGTGAATACAGTGTGTGGTGAAAACGGTGCACCGGCCTCACCGTCCAAAAGGATCACGGCTCCAGATCCTTTGTCCAACACGTCTAGGACTGTCGTCTCAGACGTAAGTTCACCTGGAACACATGTATTTAACTTCATTTATGCTCCTGTAGAACTCAAACGCACTGCACTAAAAGAGTCTGCGCCTAGACGCAGATTAATGCCTCATGTGCATTTTGAGTAATGAGGACAAACAAGTTTAGGGCTAAAATTATTCACACTTGTACAATCTTCAAATGCAACTGACAGTATGGCTTTACTTTACACGACATGACAAATGAAAGTCATTTTGTGCATAAAAACAGCAAAATAACATTAATACAAACCAGATGTTTTAATAAACAGAATTTGTACAAATCAGGTAAAGACAGTTTCATGGAGTAAAAAAAAAAAAAAAAAAAAAGGGTAACTGATTGTTGTCATGACATACAGTGAGTATGTTTACATTGACACTATTTTTCCATTATTAATCTGTATTATTCTGTTTGGATATTCTGTTTCAGGTCTTTCTCCATAATGGACCATTAAGACTAATTTAATAAATTTTGTTATAATGAATCTAAAACACTTAAAAAATATTTCAGTCTGTTTTTACATTAATGTACTTAATTTCACTTAATGCTGATTTTTGTATTCTCATTATAATTGTGAATACCTCCAGATTTGTGACATATTTGTCCTGTTCTAACCATAACTAATCATTTTAAACAACAACTAACCATCTGGTTTCTTAAATTCTCACTCAGAAAGATAAATCCACTTTTACACTTTATGATAATCATCGACAATTGATATGAACATTTTCGTCATGGTAACATTTAAAATCCATAGAAATGGCAAGTTTTATAAGCTGAATATGAGGTGTATGCCAATATTTTTGTCCGAGTAGTATGTAGCTGTTCAAAAAAGAAATAAAGCCACGACATGATTTACTATCTTTTTAAAGAAGCCAGGGACAGAACTTCTTTTTATGGTGATCTTTAGAGATTGTTAAAATACCTTAAAATGGCAATAAATACTGTTAAAAGACCATTTAGATTTTCTCCAGGATTGTGCAATCCCATCTTATTTTTACGAAAAATAATGCTAAATTTTGTTCATTAAATGCATTAATGATATATTAGAGGGATTAAACTGGGAGATAAACATGGTCCTATGTAGTAATGTCTTCCAATTCTTATAGATGATTCTTTTTTACTTAAGTGGTAAACAGACCAAATTCAGCTGTTTTGCTCTTTTAGGCTGAATAAAGATACAGGATGGAAACTAATTTAATTGTTTAGTGTCTACTGAACTCATACTGGTCACAGTTAAGACATTAGTCCAATAAAACAAACAAGTCAAATAAAAAGCTTTTATAGCAGCTGTTATGTACTACGTCTAGATGTATTTATGTATGTGTTGTGTTATTGTAGAAGAATAGAGTTGAATACCTGAGGTGGGCAGAGGTTTGTAAAGCTCCAGATACTGCTCTCCATGCAACACCTAAGACCAAACATTTCAACAGCTGTTACATGATACAATGTGTGACATAAAGCCGTGTGGATATAAATATGTTGTACACAAACACATGCAGATGCATTACACACCTGTGTAAGGTCTATGTCGAGTCCAGGGATGGAGCTGAGTCCGCCGTCCAGCATGGAGGCCTGGGAGGGGATGACCCCGAAGGTGGGGAGGCAGCTGAAGTCTGGGTGACCTTCGTACAGAAACCTGCATGGAAAAGTTACGTCAACTCGACTGTGAAACAAAAACATCACACTTTCATACGAGTGCTTTACAGATGAAGTCTAATAATAAAAATAGCAGCACAGATGGCTACACAGGCTTGTGTCTGAAGCCTGGACAGATTTCGCCGGTTTTATCCCCGTCGGTGCAGGTCAAGGTAAAAATACAGCGATTATCATTTCTTTCAGTTCAATTTCACACAAGCTGATTTTCCAGAGCCTTTGAGGTGGTGTTGGCAGCAAATAAAACACACCTAAGATGGTCGGGGTCCTTGGTGGACATGCCGACCCCCAGCGCGTACAGGATGGACTGGATATGGCTGAAGCTGAAGGTGGTCGGTGGAAGCGTATATCCCACTGCTTCAGCCTGAAACGGGAGCAGAGGATTTTAGCGCTTTTATAATTACAGTCATATACTGACCTGATACTCGTACACTGATTAAGGTAAAAATTTAATTATATCCTGAAATTGAATTAGAGAAAATTAATATGTATATTAGACGTCTGCAGAAAGGTAATAAGGCCCTTATCATGGTAGATTAGCTGCGCAGTTCAACTTCTGAATACTAATTCTACAATGAACATAATATACACGGACCGATATGGATGAAACCTTTCTTAAAACAGATAACAGAATAAGGATCAATAGGAAAAAAAATATTTAAAACATTCAAATTGCTCAGAACACTGTGGTTTATCTGGATGTTATTAGGTAAGGTGTGTATCTCAATTTTCCCACGTTTTCAATGTTTCCATGTCTGCACTCATTTTTTTTTTTATCTTCCTCCTCTATTCAATACATCCCTTTCCACCAACTACAGAGTTCTGCCACTTAAAAAAAATAAATAAATCAACATTCACAACAAAATTTGACAATTCAAAATTATTTGTTTGGCACAATAATACTGCCATATTGTGGTCCCAGCTGTGTTTTTATAGAGAGAATCACAAATCAGAACAGTCTGTTATATAATTGTGTTTTAGTCCTGTCTGAAGACGTAAACAGGGATATTAGTTACAGAATTAAGGCTGCTATAGTGGCCAGCTGACTGCGGTCTAATTCACAATGAAAACTGATTCACACTGATTTTCTTACTTTACACTTTCACATTTGAGCAAAGTATTTAAGACTAAAATACAGTTGCAGGTACTGAACTGAATAAAACATGTGTTTTTTGTTGCATGCAGACCTTTGTACAAAGTTCATTTAGATAAGTCAGAACATTGGAAAATACATTTCAAAGTAAGATGAGTTATAAGACTTTTATTGTCCATTTTAATGTAATTGCATTTGGTTTGAGAAATATTGTTTGTTCATAGCTCAACCCGGTCTGATTTAATTTAAAAAAACAAAGAAAACCAACAACAAACAAACACATAAGGAATGTGGTTTTTAGTCAAATGCCCTCCAATTATGATGATTTCTTTTGGCTGAATGATTATGAAAACCCTCTTATTATGGAAAACTGTGCTTCTTTTAGTGGTAGATTGTATCTGCCAAGGCCTAGGAGAAAGTACACCATATTGTGTCTGAGGCTGAGATGTAAAAGAAGAAATAAATGCAAAAAAATAAGTTACATTTTGGTCATGAAATGTAGTGAAATGTTTTGACCACTTGGCTGTATTGTGTCTTATAAACATCTCGCACTTATCACTACAGTACAAAGGGAATAAGCAAAACCACATACAACGAGAGCAAAAAAATAAAACTATGATCTACAAGCAGTTCTATAAAATACCATTCATGACAGGCTGATCAATTCTACGATGTGTGGAGTGATCAAGCACAAGAGGGCCAGTGGGACTACACAGAGTTAAGAGAAATCAGCAGTTCGGAAATGCGCTGTGGGGTCGGACCAGGCCGAGGTTTGTCAGTCATCAGCACATTCGTGAAACGGATCCTGAACTTGAGCGGTTGCCAGCGCAGAAGGGCCAGAAATGGAGCGCTTTGATTTGTGCTTGCAGTTTTGTTTAACGATCTGTCTGAGAATGGGCTCGAACACCTGAGCAGAACATTAGAGTAATCAAGTGTTAATGACACCGAGCTGCAAACGGCCTCTAAAGCTCAGGAAGGTGGAGCCCTCGGCTGTACTGCAAATCGTTTAAAGACCCCATAAAACCTGATCCCAGATCTGTGGCAAACCTTTACATCAACTCCTCAATTCAGCCTCGACTCAGCGTGATTGTGCAGTTTCCATGGCAGCTGAATACACCTACACCAACCCACACCTTGGACATTTGTTTCTATTTTATGAACTTATGCTACAAAATATTCAGAAAGTATGAAGTTATGGTTTTTAAACATTTTCCATACTGCCAGCATTTTAAATTCCACTCAAAAAATACAAATGAATTATATAATAATCAATGATTATACTTTTTGTTTCAAGGGCTTATATGGAGTATTGATTTTACATATTCTCAACAGCAGGGGGACGTCATATACCAGAACACACTTAAAACTACCAGAACCACCAATGACTTAATATGTATCCACAGACTGTATCACACACTCAATAAAGAATAAAGGTCATTGATTACACACATCTGTAGTATGGTATCAGTAAGTTTTCTTCTTCAAACAATAACTCATAGCAGAATATTTCAACAGTCTGTCAAAATAACCCTGTGTTTTATAATCTTCAGGTGCTGATAGTTTACATTAGAGCTCTGTTAGCTAAGCTCTGTTTTTAGATAGAAAACAGCCACAGTAAAACCACATATTGGCTCTGTTTTCTGTATGGTTTGTGTTGCCAATATCTGCACGAAAGATGTGTTTGGATCAGAAACGCCCCATGGTGTTAGTTTTCCTCACCATGGGAGACCGGTAGAGCGACTCACTACTCCCTCTAGTGGTCACATAAATCCACTGGAACACTGTAAATAAATTCAATTCATCTCTATAATCCAATACATTCGTGTCTTTGACAGAACTTCATAGTATTTCATTCTAAATACTCTAATGATGATTTTTCGGTAATTTCTGTTACATTTAAAATAGAAATAGTACATATATCCACTTTCATTATATTTTTAGTTGCTCAGACACAATCCATTTTAACTAGAGGGAAATTGATCCCTGGTGAAAACACTGAAATTCACCACTACCGGCCACAGTTCAGCTGTTGCCCTCATGACAAGAACTATTATTAAATCATAGGAGTCATCCACCATCACCACTTCCGGTCTTCGAGTGTGAATGAGTCACGTCGACATTTCCTGTAAAGCCCACAATAAGAGTACGTGTGTGACAGCGTCAGTGTCGTCTCCATTCCTGCGGTTTACTTGGTTTTGCAACGGCTGCACTGAGCCATTGTTGGAAGCATAATGCATAATGGTGTGATTCACAGTCTGCCTCTCAGCTGGTGGAGAAGAACTGGAGAGGCTGGCCTCTGGAGGCCTAGTTTTAATTAAAACAGTATTTGAATGCAGCGTGCAAAATATTATGTTTTCAAAACCACTCCAATATGAATGGGCTTAGGAACTCAGTGTTGGTTTACTGTCACACATGCAGCTATTGTACACACAAGGTTAACACTACAATGGCGAAAATAGAAGTTTAATGAGCAGCTGTGATGCGCCAGAGTATTTCGTGTGAGCCTGCTGTTTAGGGAAAACCTGAAATGTGAAGGGCAAAAGGGTCGTACTTTCATTGCACATTTGGTGCTCAATTTAATGTACTACCCAAATATTGTAGGCAGGTATTTTACTTCGATATATGAGGTACATGTATAAATCGGAAGAGTATGTATAGATTGAGTGTGTTTACTGGAAGGTGCGCGTTGTATGTCTATGTGCTGATATGAAACATGACCAAATAATTAGCAAATATAAAAATCAACATATTTTACATAATTGTATTAACTATATTAAAAGGGATACATTTTATTTCTTCGTACATTTATTGATCTTACTGTGAGAGAGGTTGACGACAGATCATTATACAGTTGCCCATAAAGTTGGAATAAAATATTTTTACCTCTTCTTGTGTAATGATTATGACAGTGTTATTTATTAACTGGGACTCAGTATGTAATCACTGCACATGGTCAAAGGTGATGATTAATGCGTATAAATAGGAATAAAAAGAGAAGTGTGTCGGAAAAAACAATAGTATGTGCATTATATATATCACTCCACCAACACAGACACACAAGTGACACCCGTGAGTGTTTTGTCCTACACTTAATGTGACACGTATGACATTAGACCTCAGAATACAGACACAATTAGGTCTGTGCCTAACTGTGACAGGTGTGTCATAAACAGCACAGATTATCTTAAGATAAATGTGCACCAGCCCATGACATAGTCAATGTCACAAATGTTACACACTGTATGTGTGTGGTGCAGTGCTACACAAAAATACTACACACTTAACAGAAATCTAAGCCAACTGAGGACATGGTGGCAGTGTTTGTCTTGAGGCTACGTTGTGACTCTGTCCCAAATCTCCAGACCAGACAGTAATACACACAGATACACGGAAATACACACTAATGCACACAGATACACACTCTTCACAGTGGATGGGACGTGACATCAGCGATGGAGGGTTCATTAAGTTAGGTAAAATGTTAGGACTCCTTCATGACATTATTAATGAGTGTTGTTTTTGAGGTTATAAAAAAAAGATTTAATCAACGAGATGTGTCATTGTGTACACAGATACTGAAGGGAATAATGACATAATAAGAATACTTTGACAGCTTAAATGTGACAAAAACATGATTTTATATTATAGAAATAATGTCAAATACCAGCAAATTAAGTGTACTTTTAACATTAATTTTGTTAGATTTATCCTTTTTCTTGACAGTTTAGAAACAGGCTGGACAATAGGGGAAAGGATAAGAAGAAAAAGAGAGATACTTGGAAACGAACCCTTTTTGCAAACAACAGCGGAAAATTTGTGTTCGTAGATACTATTTTTGGATAAATCTGACCAGAGAATGACCCGAGATGTAAACCTGTAAACAAAGCTTTCATCTGGATTTAACTTTAATTAAACTTCTGCATACTTTCCATTTCCGTTGTGGTCACATGACAGTAACACACTTCTGAAAATAGTTTCTAAATATGCGTTGAAGTCAGACACAGGGAGGAAATGGTTCAGTTATTTATTTATGTGACGCTACCAAACATTTCTCCTGCTGATGAAATGAACAACCTAACGTCTTTGCAGAAAACAGAAGCGGTTTGTGAGTGCTGCTATTTGATGGGATACAATCACACTTGTGGTTCACTGTTTTATTGAAGCCGTTCAATAACCGGTTGGCTTCCGGTGACATTCGGAACACAATGAAATGAAGGAGCACTCATCTACGAAGCCGCCTCTTTTAGATGTTGATTTTTTTTACATAGTGGCATATTTATAAAGAGACATCACAATACTGATGCATTTTGTAGGAGCCTGAGCTGAAGAGGTTATTGTCATCATTGACTAAGAGGAGAGTGGTAATATTAAAGACTCATGAGTTGTCGTGTCTGGAACAGTCTGAGTTTACAGGTCGACGCTTTTGAAGTCAACATCAACCATCTGGTACTGACACTGAGGAATAAATGAGTTGAAGAAAATGAAAACACTGATGGACATGAAGCAACAGTGAAAACAATGTGTGTGTGTGGAAGCTTCAAGTGGAGAAAAATTCAAGGCAGATAAATGTAAAACTGAAAATATGTCAACACTATTTCATGACCTGTAAATAAATGATAATGAACATTTACAACCTTTGAGTGTATGTTACAGAATTACTACAGAAACATCAACTACAAGGCTTTTTCATGCACTAGGATTGTAGTGTGGTATATTAAAAACTTATGCAGTCAACAAGAGAAACAAAAAGCTTACGGAAAACCTTGAGATGTCTAAAATGTGTGTCCATGTCTTAAGGAATGTTTTGTTTTTACAGACAAAACTCAGGGGAGTTTTTTTATGAGTCCGCTTTAAAATGTGGATTTACTGTCAATTTTTGCATCAAGATGAGGGGGAAAACACAGCGTAGAATTAATTCATTTTCTTACAGGGTTTTATTAAAGACATTGTGCAGCCTAGATTATACATCCATACTTATTTTGAGCTTTAGCCTTAATTATAATGTTTGCAAATCACTTCTAGGCCGTATGTTCTCCATATATCTGCATGAACGACCATTTTGAAAACAGGAATTTTGTTACAATTTTACAATTACAATTTTATTACATTTTTTTTTATATCGTTTGTCTTTTGCACCATCTTTACGCATGCACATTTTTTCTTGCACTTTATAGATCCCACAATGTAGAAATTCACTGGTCAAGGCAGAAACAGAATAAAGTCTAATCTCTTAAAACATATTTTGCATCCCTAAAAATGTAATTTTGTGATTTCTTAAAAAATAAAAAAAATACACAACCCTGGAAAATGAGACTTTAAAATTCCCTATTCCATGACTTTTCCAGGTTTTTCATGACCTTGGGGACTCTCTGCAGGGTTCATACACATTTTATAAGGTCAAATTCAAGCACTTTTCAAGCACTTTTAAGGGTCATTTTCGAATTTTTCCACCACAGCACCTTATCGCTGGGATAAAATACATATCTACAGGAATACATGCAATCAAGATTAATTTTTCACTTTTTATCACAATGACGTACATTGTATAATGCTATAAACATCTAAAATTATGTTTCATAATAGCAAAAAGTTTAGAAATTAAAGGAGAACACAAAGTTTCATCCAAAAAAAAAGAAAGCCACTTGGCGTTCTTCAGACATAATCACATCGAGCCAAAGACTAAGTTAAAAATGTTCCTGGAGTCGACCTGAGAGCACCCCGACATTTTCTTTTATTTTTCAAAATGTATCACCTCTCTGTAAGTAGCTTTGGCTTACCATCTAACCTGGCAGAGTTAATATTAAAGATCAATTAATTAATCACATCACAGAGTTAGAATTGTAAGCACTTTCAAGCACTTAAGCAAAAATTCAAGCACTTTTCAGACCTTGAAAACACAACATTGAAATTCAAGCAACTTCAAGGATTTCAAGCACCCGTACGGACCCCATCTCTGGTAATGTTACTGTGATATTTTCATCTTCCCATATGTATACTGTCAAAATACAGAGAGAGAAAACTACTCACGGGATTGATGCCTGAAGCCGAGGATGTCGTGGCTGCAGAAGCTGTTGGATTTGCACCAACCCCTTCATCCACTTGAGACAGAACACTCACAAGTAACTGGAGAGACTCTGCACAGAAGGAGAGATGAGAGGAAGTGGAAACAAACCAGGAAAATTAGTAGACAGAAAACAAAAATAATAGGACTCTAGTTGACCTGAGAAATTGATCAACTTGAGTTCATTTCTAATGCCACACAGAACATGGGAGGAGAGACTTAAAGTAGTGATAACCAACTGTTGGCCCCTGGGCCATGTTCAGGCCACAGTATATTAATAAGTTCATAAAAATGTGAGAAGGAAAAAAATGCATTGTTCTGGTATTTTAGGTTTATGGATGCAGCATTTTTTTTTCTATACTAAAATAATTATAAAAACAAAAAGTGGTCAATAAATAAATAAATTATAATTATCAACCTGCGGGATTCTGAAGTCTATAAATCTGTCATGTGTCGGTTTATTATTAGCAAGTAACCAAACCAACCCACTGCAACACAACACTGCATACAGCATCAAAACCAGTTAAATGTGATCAACATGTCCTGCCAAACTACAATGTGCAGGTATATACTGTATGTGGAAATACAGTTTTCCTCACTTTCTGCTTGAGACACATAAGCAGATGTTCATACGATGCACGGTGCATTCAACTGCACTTCGTAAAATCAGAAATCTTCCTCACACTGTACTGCAAAGCACACAGCTGCCAACTACACATTCATGGTGTGTTGAAGTGCAGCTCGTAAATTTAGAATGAAGAAGTAACAGCAGTTACACAGCTCTTTCCTCTTTCTAATCTTCTCCCTGAGTGCACAGTTCTGTCTGAGAAACAAAAACATAGACACAAAAACATAGACCTTTGGCTTTAAAACAAGGAGTTTTTTTTTTTATTATATCTGTTTTTGTTCTTTCACAACTGTATTTTTAATATAACCTAGATGCTAAAATGAGCGCAGCATCTCAACCATTTTTTACAAACTGCTGTAAAAAAAAAAAAAAAAACTAGATGTTTTCAACATACTTAATCATATTTGCATATATAACTGGCTATCACATACCCTTTACATCCACTACCACTTCCATTCTGGTCTGTCAGAAATGTATGCGACTAGATATTAAATTGAGACACTCATGACAGGCTAATTAGACCTTTTTCTTAAGTCTCTCTTTTGTAAAGGAGAGAGACAGTGTCAAACAACTCTGGCCTTCAGACAAATATAGTTGATGCCTCCTGACACTCACTTCATCACTTCATCTGAGCTTTATTCTTCACACATTTAAGTAATCAAGAATAATACAATACCAACCAGATTTCTGAGTGCATATAAGTTTAACTGGTTCTATTTTGGATAAAGTTATTTTAAGTTGACATCGCCATAAGCCCTCTTCAACGATAATGCATTGGGAATTGATGAGATTAACACTCCGTATCTCTACATTAGGTGTTTTTTGTTGCTTTCACAGCATCCTCGCTTTACCTATCACCTAAATATATCCACACAGGTACACAACACCTCCACAGATTCACTCAAAACAAATAAAGAGACGACAGCTGAGACAACCGCAGAACAGAAACAGAGCGAGACCACGAAGACCACAACCCCTAATTACCGTCACTCAGCGGCAGGCAGTTACCGAACAGAGGCAGCAACAAGTCTCCGTAATAAGGTACAAATGAGACACTACAGAGCCATGCTAATGAGGCCAGCCTGCACCCTGTGGGACTGCCACCCCCGTTCAGTTAATGTTAACACCGCCGCCCTTTCTCCCACTGTTCATCAGAGAGCATGGAGAGGGATGGAGGAGGAGGAGGAGGAGAGAAGTAATAATCAACATTTGCCACCCTCTTGTTCACATGCAACCTTAAAGGAGCTACACTCTGGTTGTTCCAGTTGATCTTATCCACTTCACTCCTTCTTCCCACTTAAACGTTCCCCTTGTCTGTTACCACCCTCTCACATTAAAAGCTCTTACTTGGCTGCAAACTTTGATTCACGGTATCTTAATTTCCTAAGATGCACCAGCAACTGTGTTTTTATTTCTCTCTGATTTATATTGGTGTCTTTCACTGACAGTAACCCTTTATAGGGCACTCATAGACTTTATTACTTTGATACTTTATTACTTTTGTGAAATTTTTCTATTTTTTTTTTTTATTGTTATGTAAAAAAATCAAGGCCAATAAAGTTACCATATTTGGTTCTTTTCCCGTAGGTGGCAAAAAAAAAAAAAAATCTAAGAAGTAAATATAAAGAATACAAGAAAAACACATGTAAATTGAAAGGAACATATATTCTAGAGCATTAGAACATCACTTTTAGAACATTACAACAACATAAGTGCTGATCCAGACATCTGTCAACAAACACATTATCACTTTAAACATCATTACTTACATTAGTACCATTACTTCATGGTACCTAACAAAGCAGGTACATTCACTGTTCATGCAGAGGTGGACCTTACAGACCCTGTAGACCACTTTTGACCTGAGATTATTGCCTCACTGTCCTCACTGTAACGGTTGCTGTCACTGTCTTGTAATGTATGTGGAAATGACCACAAATAATCATTTGCCCGATAAAGGGTTAAGTTTAAGTCATCATAGGCAAATATGTGTGCTGTTTGACTCCATATACTACAATCACCACTTAAATTCCCTACTTTGATCTATACTTTGGCTGCAGAATCATTTTTAAAGTTAGACAGAGTAGACTCAGTCTCAGGTAGAATTGGGTCAATAATAAACATCTCTGCCCACAGTAAAACAATCATGCACTGCTAGTAAAATCACTACTTTAGGAAGGTGATGTCATTTATAAAAATCAACATGAATACAGCTTAACAACAAAACAACAACAGTTTGCAACTGAGCATTGAAAAATACTTTAACTTATTCTATATTAGCGCTAACAGTTCATTTTATTAAAAACCACTAGTTTTTTATAGGAATACTATGGATTTAGACAGAAATTAGGATTTACAATATTTTTCTCATCATTTATTACATAAAAATCAATAAGTGCGATTATGAAATTGGCTTACAATAGGATTCAAATACCTGACTTACTTTATGCAACAAAAAAGTATTGTCTTTTTTTTTAAGACCACTCCATCCCTGCTTCATTCTCCACTGTACATACATCTCTCTCGCTGATTATATAAAGTTTCTTGGCTGGAGATTTGGAACTCTTCCAGAAAACGTCTGGCAGTGAACATGCACATGGCTGAAAGGCTACATTTTACAGTGAGCGTGGTTCTTTCCTTAGTAATTAGCAGATGGCTGTGATTAGATTCAGAGTGGATGCGCAAAGAGCTGCAATCTGACTCCTTTTGACATGATGGAAAATGATGCAAACAAGTGTGAAAACAGAGCAGTATGAGTAATGTTTCAATATCAACTTAGTGTAATGCGTTAATTTGTATTAACTTAGACTTTAAAAAAGGTTGGGATATTTACCAATGTTCACTTATTTTGATTTCTTCTTGGGTGCAAGTAGAATCTACCCAAACTCAGGAGAAGATCTAAGTGCTTTACAATAGTATGAGATTTAAAATGCAATGATAATTTTAGCATTTAAAGGTAAGGTAGAGTAAAGGTAGCAAATCCATATGGGACCACGTAACCCTGAATGCAGGTTCTCTCCAATGTGGGCCTTTTATTAGCATATATTTATTACCACATCTTAAAAAGACTGGATGTGTTCTAACCCAGAAGGCAAAAAGCTAATTTACAAACCAGAGAAGGGAGAAGGAGGATACAAAGACAGAAGCTGAGAAGTTTTGTTTTTTACTCCAGAAAAAATATTAGCAGTGATTGCAGCCAAACTCTATCAGGATTTTTTATTTATAAGCTTTGGGTATGTTTTCCTCATTCCTTTCCTCTTGTTTGCCCATTTTTTGTGCCTTAGACTTCAGATAAAACCACTTTAAATTGACTACTGATGCTACTAATTATCACAGGTTGTTTGCTCTTCACTTCTTGCAGCAGTGGAAGAACTTCAAAGCTAGTTTTTTTTGGTCCGTTCACAGTCCATCATGTTTAGATTTTCTTGACTTCTCTCTCTATTTCACTTTTCCATTTCCATGCTGTAGTCTCATGCCTATTGTAGGGATTGGTGGGGTGTTTACTTATGCTAATTAGGAACTAGCACACACTTTATTTATGGAAAAAGTAGGATTTATCCTTAAGAACACAGATATGAGCAACACTGTGTTTTAAAAACACCCCATGAATCTGACTTTTATTAAAGGCTCTCTTTGTATGATTGTGATTTTGTCCCTATGTGTCAAGTTTGTCTTTAGTTGGTTTTGTGTTGGGAGCTGGGTATTTGTTCACATTGCACATCGAAGACTGACAACATCAGCAATGGGTTTAGAGAAGCAATTGTAGCTGCCCATTAATTTAGGACAGGTTCTAAGGCCATTTCCAACCAGTTTGAAGTCCATCATTCTACAGAGAGAAAGATTATTCACAAGTAGAAAACATTCAAGACAATTGCCAATCTTCTCAGGAGTGGGCTTCCCTGCAAACTGACCCCAAGGTCAGACCATGTAATGCTCAGGGAAATTGCAAAACACCCAAGAGTTACATCTCAGACTCTACAGGTGTCAGTATGCAGGTTAGATGTTAAAGTTCATGATAGTACAATTAGAGGAAGACTGAACAAGTATGGCTTGTTCAGTCTTGTTTGGAGGAGTTTGCCTGGAGAAAGCTTCTTCGCTCTTCTACAAAGAATATGGCAACAAAGCCCAACGTTTGTAAAGTTGCATCTGAACAAAACACAAGACTTGTCAAATGTGTCTTGGAAAGATGAAAGCAAAATGAAGTTTAGCCATAATGCACAAAGCTAAAACCACACTCCATATCAGCAAAAAGACAGCACATTATGTGTTGTGTATTGTTTTACACTTGGGGTAAGATTTAAATAACTTGATATGAACCAGATGGTTTTTCATCATGTCTCCATATGTAAAGCCAAAGAACTCAAAGATGGTGTGTTTTCTTTTCCTCATGACTATAACTTTGTTAAACTAAGGACAAAAATAACAACATAAAAAATGTTATTTTATATTTCACTTAAAAGTAATATTTTTCTAGATTGCAGTTAATGTAATTTTCTATCTACTCTATCATATTCTTTCCGTGACAGACATAATCCCTCGAGTGCATTCTATTATTCACTTGACTCTACCAAGATTTTTTCCAGCATCTCATTTCCTGTCAAATTATTTCCACTTTGCTTCTATCACAATACAGCATTGAACTCAGCTAAACACTGATATGATGAGCAAGCCTCACAGACATAAGTAATCTACGAACAATACAAAACTACATGCAAGCATAAAAGCATGCACAAATATTCCACAGTGCATCTCTTAAAAAAATGTACATTTGTTATATTTATGTTGACATTTGTTATTATATTTGCTGTTGTTTTGAATGAGGTCCATTGGGCTTAACATGGTCCACAGTGAAAGAGCATTTATTGAAAGTAAATGTATGTGGAGAAATGTATATCTACTTATGTATCAATGCATATATACATGTTCTACTCTGCTCCATTTATGTGCATTGTTGTTTCCTGCAGTGAATTACTGACCTCCTACACTCGACGGCTTGGTGGAATCTGTAAAATCACAGATTTTCTCCCACTGGTCCCTGACAGCCTCCGGAGACATGGGCACATTCTTACTTCGCACAATGCAGCCCTGAGAGCGCTCCCAGCGCACTGCACATATGGACACACACAAAGAAGAAGAAGCCATTGAATAATGAAAACTGCAAGCACACATGCTAATGCCCCACAGGCTACTGAATATCATATATCATTTCACAGATGCATTCAGATGTTTTCCAAGGGAAAAAAACACAAAGTACTTACATTTACCAATCCAGCCTGCACCAACCTGAAGGCAGATTAAAATAAACACACAGAAACAGTTAAATAATGTTGTTTGTTTGTACATTAGACACATCTGAGAACGTCTGTATACCTCAAAGAGTCCTCCATTTTCTTGGCATTGTTCATGACAGAGCCAGAGGACGATGGGAGCGACATACTCCGGCTTCAGAGACGCCACAAGGTCTAAATAAAGCACAACACATAACAATAATAAAGCAGAGCCTCTGTGGACTGCATGCCTCACTGTGAGAACCAAATGAGTTGTCATGTAGGTACTGTTGTCATATTATTGAAAAAATTATGCAATTTTTTTCCAAGTCATTTTCCTAATACTACATGACATAAGCAGCCTGAGACATTCATCTTAATTCACCAAACCTCAGAGATGAGAACTATTGTTTATCCCTAACAAGTCCCATTATCAAATTCCTTAACAAAATTCTTGTATTAATTTATGATAATCAAAAGGGTTTTCTTCAGTGTTTTTACAAGTTGTAATTTACTTAATTTATTATTGCTTTATTTTTATTTTGCATTTCAACTGGTGCATTTATACTATTCTTGTTCTGGCTTAATATGAAATAAACTCTTGTTACTAT
>JAPQRQ010000028.1:26965617-26987264 GCA_037367365.1 Apogon talboti
CTATCAATATGTTGAGATAATTATGGCAGAATACAGTTTATTGTCTTTTCATGGTCATCAGATATGACCCATTTGGATGTTCAGAGGCTCCGTAGTGAACGTGGAAACGCCGTCATCTTCTACAACATTGATTCACCAATATGAAAGTGGTTGGAGATACTTGTTTTTATGTTCAGTTATTGATATCTTTGCTGAAAAAGTCACTTGAGTTTTCTGTTTTTTGATACAATAACCCTCAACTTTAATCTGAGCCTTTATGAATATCTACATGAAAATGCCTGATTCTCACTGAAACACACAAAATAGAGAGGATAATATAATAAATGGTGATAAATCACTTAACCCTTTATCAGGCAAGTGACTATTTTTGGTAATTTCTACAAACATTAAATATGGGTCCAATCCCCTGCCTTAGTGAGGTCCAGAAGCATGTTGGTTTTTATAACACTATAGAGTGATTCAGAGAGATTTTATAGACATTTTGAAGCTGTAAATAGTGAACATGAGTGATTCTTGTCAGTTTATGACCTTATAACAGTTGCTTTATTGCATGTGTTTACTTTTTAGCAAGTGCTGCTCAGACGTTTTATGGCAAGAGGAGGGAGACTGTTGTCACGGTAACTGACAAGGAGGTAGATAACGATGACCAATAACACACTAAGGTTGAAATTTAGAATTTCATAGTATTTCAATGAGTGCCCTATAAAGAGTTAAGAAAGGTTAAATAGAGAGAAAAATCATTTGGGATCTGCAAACAAAGAAAACTATAAAGATAAATCACCACAATCATCACAAAGATAAAGACTTTTTTTAGTGCAAAAATTTTGTGATGAGAGGATCAGCTAGAGTGAAATGTAAATCACAGGACAACACATCACAACAATCAATGTATTTACAATCTGATTTCATCAGGGCTGTTGGAAGAGCAAAAACAGCTTTGGAATAGTAGATGGTGCATTTGCATGTCAAATACAAGTGCTGGGGCCTGAAATCACATAAATCAACAGCAGACAGGTAACACATTATGCAGGTGCCTTAAAAAAAAACAGGCATGGTGCCAATATATTCATGTCCATAAAACTTGCACTCACAAAATACTGTTAGAAATTTTAGCAGGACACCACTTGAACGTATACGTTTTTCCTCTATGCTCACCTGGGGGCAACACAGACTCCGTGAGCCGTGACCCGGCCATAGGGGCGATAGTGTTGCAGTAGATGTTGTACTTGTGTCCTTCTAATGCCAAGGAGTTGGCCAGTCCCAGCATGCCCAGCTTGGCAGCGCTGTAGTTGGCCTGGCCGAAGTTACCGTAGATGCCTGCAGCTGATGCCGTCATGATGATTCTGGCCACAGACATCCCGGGGAAACAAGTCGGTGTTAATGCGAGCTGACAAGCATCGTTATCCGGTAATGGGGGACACAGACAGTGCCCCCACAGACACACACATAATCTCATAAAGTGGTGCACTCTATTCATGCATGCTTAAAACACACTGGAGTATGCATATGTAGACACCTCAGCATGCAACGCCAGCCCTGAGCTCACAGTCTGATGAGAGGCCTGTTCACACACACATAAACTATGTCCAACTGTGTTATCACTGACACAAAATTGCACACAGAAAATTAACTATTTATGTAAAACTAATGTAACATGGGGCTATATTTAGATGTAAAAGCACACAATGAGCAGAGACACAGTCTCGCACATGGTTATATGGCTGGTAATCTAAGTCAGTCAGCACAGGGGCTCAGACTCTAATAACTGGAGGAGACCTTTGAAACTTGCTGTCTCACTGCAATAATCAGAGAGCAGTGATCCATATCGCTGAACAACTGTTCTATACTTTACAGTAGAACCACCACAGGACTGACAATGGTAATGTCATGGGGAGAATAATATGTTTTTAATCTGAACAACAACCACTGTGCCAGTCATTTTAATATGTGTCAACTGTGTATTCTACATGCAGACATATCAAGTCAGTCAAAATCTATGGTTCCGTCACAACACTGTCAAATGTCAAATTAGCCATTCCTGCTATTAAGTGTTCAATTTAGTATTTAACGTGACTATTTGGTCTGATAGTCCCTGCACACATATACAGACACACTATGGGGACCTATTCACGGTGAAACTGTTTTCATTATGAGGACTCAGCCTCTTCATAATGCAGTGGGACGAGTGCTTAATATACAGTATGGACTGTGTTTTAGCTGCCGTTTGCTTTCGTGCAGCTTTATTCAATCCTCTATTCAATCTTCTGTGCCTATTCTGCATATTGAGGATCAGACCATGGACCGCTCTCTTTTCATTTCTTTCTGCTTTATCTTTAAGTGCAGCAATAACTTCTATTTAGGGTGGCACAAAAAGTCAATTGTAAACTTGCTCATGGGAAATTAGAGAAAGGACATATATCACTTGAACTCAATGTACAAACCAGCTTGTGTGTGCTTCTGTTATCTGAAGCAATTTGAAGCTCGATGCGTGTCCTCTTTGTACAAATAATAACTCAAAATACGTAGACCTTGATCCTTTTCACAGTGCAGTTTTTTTAATCATCTGCTACAGTAAATAAAAGAACCACAGAAGACTTCAAATATATTTATGATGGTATTTAAGTGCATAAGCATGCAACATTCATTAATAATTCTGTCACCTATCAAAACAACATGTCCAAAGCAGAGTGTCAGACTGTGGATGAATCGACGCAACATGCATTTGACATCTCTTGAAGTCAGCAGTGTCTTCACTACAAGGAACTGACAGCTCCTTAAAAACATGATCAATACGTATTTGCATAAATCTTCACTACATGAGTCGAAATTAAATCATCCAGTTTTTCCGCACAAATGAAGGAGATACTTGTGTGTGATGTTTCTAGGATTATTAGCAAATCCTCAACTTAACACCTCCATGAGTATTTGAGTTTGGAATGTCTTACTGTTATTGTAGGTAGGTTTTATATACTTAATATTACATTATTATTATCATTATTATTATTATTACCACCTCGCTACGTGTTGTTTCTACTAGTACTTTACAATGTGCAATTGCCTATTTTTTTAATATGTTTTTTTTTTTTTTTTTTTTTTTAGAGTTTTTGTATTGCTATTTTCTTGTGTTATTTCTTGTGTGTATATCCTGTTGTGCTGCTATTGGAACCTCAATTTCTTTCAAATTAGTTTTTTTTTTGTTTTTTTTTACATTTTCTTTCTAAAATTGGTGCTCTTTGGGTTTACTTTCTTCTACAGTATTTTATTTTACAGCATAAAAACTAATGAAGCTACACTGATTGTGTCTCAGGCTTCTAAAGCCAGAATTAGACCAGGAGTATGTGTGTAACGACTTGACAGCAGATATGATTTATACACTCATTACCTTAAGAACGTGTCCTCGAGACACCAATTTAAATGTCACACTTAAAATATAACACCCTACTGAGCACCTTTTGTAATAAAATTGATGTGATACAGGCCTTATTATAGAGATGTCCCGTCTGCTAAAGAGAGCAGAACTTAACTGAATTTCAACTGGTCCATGTTTACCTGCCAAACTTCTGTTTTTTCATGTGGTTCCAGGCAGCTCTGGTCACCAAGAAGGAGCCTCTCAAATGAACCCTGTGAATCAGGTCTGGAGTAGAGAGTAGGAGGAATGAAAAGTAGATATTAATACCGAAACAACATTACAGTCTTTGGTTGATTCACATTAAAGCACAGTGGATTAGGTCCAGCTAACTGTATATTTTAACTCCCACACACACAATCTGTTTTTAATAAACACACAATGGAAACATATGGACAACAAACCCAGGAAATACAGTGAATTGTATTGTATGTTGGTGGTTGGGCATCAGTGTGGGTTTGTGGATATACAAAAGGAAATAATGGGATGATATGAGATGACACTACACAAATTTAATAATGTAGAGATAAAAAAAAAATAATTACCCCAATCTAAATCACTCGTCCTGGGAAATGATCGGTCGCGAAGTATCCTTGACAAAGAGAAACAGGAGAGAGTTTCAGTCTTTTCAGTCTTTGTGCCAAAATGTTAAATATTGTTTTATGTGATTGCAGCAGCCCATACTACCATAACTAGTTCCAATCAAATGGCCACTCTAAAACAGACTGAGATTAGACTAAAAAAAAGGATTGATGCTGCGGGATGACTTACCCGGCATTGTTTATAACAATATCTGAAAGAAAACAGATTTTTACATGATTTAGTTCAGAGAAGTGAAAAAGAAATTCAGAAAACCAGTTTGACTTTGTGGTAAACACTCACCTATTCTCCCAAATTCATCAAGCGCCGTCTGGATGAGCTTTTCTCCATCTTCAACAGAATCTGTTGGAGCAAAAAGTCATTAAAAGTGAATTTCATTTAATACAGTAAATGTTGAATATTTCATTTATTCAGCATCACTGTATATAGGTCAATGGCAAATAAGAATCAGTAAGTGGAAATATTCATAATTCAGTGTGCATTTTGTATTAATGTACATTTTATGTTATTTGAAATTACATTTGCACCATTTTGTCTAACCAAATGTAATACTGAATTCACCTGAAAATGTCAAGCGATGTCATTGCATAAGAAGTATTAATAGTACACCATTGCAAAGTTGACTCAATTTAATTTATTATTAAATACATGTAATGAAAAGTCAAGCCTAACCAAATATGAAAAAATTTCACCCTTTCATTCTTGTCAGTCACTCACCATATATTCTCTCAAAATGAATTAAAATGAGGAATTTAAGACTCATGTTAACAATTAAATATGTGTCATGTGACTGACTTATACACAATACTGAATCTGCAGTATGTCTGCTTCTTCTAAATTCAGCTGCACTTGCATATCTATGTTTTAACTGTATTTTTGTTGGTTTGCATTAAGGTTTACAGGCAGAGGAAACAGTTGGTGTTATCATTGTAAAACCGCGATAAAGTTAACATGTAAAAAGTTGTGCTGTGGAAAGTTTTTACCCTTAGGTGCTCAGTAAGTAATGTAAATAAGTAATGTATAACAAAACCATGTGAATGTCCTTATTGATTGTGGGCATCAATATCTGATGAAAACTAAATATAAACTTGAAGTTCTTGTAAATCTCAGTACGCCATCTTTTCCACTAAATAATAGCTCTGTAGTACGTCTACAAACAACTCTTCAATGTTCAAAATGAAATGGGTATTGCTTGACTTTGTTCTTTAACTGTTTTATGTCTCACAGATGTGAGATGCACAAAGACCTGGGAGAGAAACATTTTTCTTTGACACTCACTCAATCAGTGAGCATCCCAGACAGAGAGAAATCAATATTGTTTTTGGGTGTACCATCACACAACAACCGCTATTGAAGAAACTACACAAAAAGACAGATAATGATGTGTGAGACAAGAAAAGAAGATTCAAACTCACCATAGTTGGCTACAGCCTTGCCTCCTTTCGCTCTTATCTCCTCCACCACCTTATCTGCAGCTGCAGAACTCTTTCCGCCCCCTTTAGTGTCTACCCCAAGGTCATTCACTTTATTACAACAAGAAGAAAAAGAATAGCAATAATGTGCCCAGTTCTGCAATTATCCACACCTGATTAGGTTATGTGAAGAGTGTAGCTAAGCTGATTCCTAGTCAGAGTTCAAGGGCAAGTTCAGCCCAGGCAGCTGAGGAAAAGCTAATTTATTGTTTTAGGAGTGAGGCATGTGATTACACCTGAACTTTGACAAAAAGTAATGAGATCTCTGTAATGGTCAAAGCACTCCATATCTAATACTAGCTGATTTTGAGGTGCAGCTTATCCAATAAATCACCTAAATCAACATTCGATTCAGGCTGACTATAGCAGTGATAAGTAGAGTTTAAGATTTTATTTAATCTGATAACCAATAAAATAAATGTTGACCCTGATACTCCTGATTCACCTACTGTCACTGTTTGCAGACTGGTGAGTAAACCAGACAGTGTTGTGTTTCGCAGGTAACAGAGGCTGGTCATTTATAGGTGTTTAAGGCCGATGCAATAACAGCAGAAGTAGAGAAAGTGACAATTATTGATTAAATTACCAATACCATTCTGCCCCCACTTCCTGCAAAAAAAAAAAAAAAAATCTCACTTGGCTGACTCTTAAACCAAGCCAAAGTCATAAATGCCTAATCACACATCAAACTGATATAAATTCATAAATGTGTGTTGGGAATGAACATCAAACTCACAATAAAAATAAAATCTAGGGTGAAGCAATTTTTTATCTTTTAAAGTATGTACTATTTCCTTCCATCTCAGCATTTCCAATTGACATGTGTGACATTAAGTATCAGCTACTATTGGCAAGACTTCCACCAATACCAATAGGTGGGAAATTATCCTATCACTGCTAATTAATCAGCCAAACCAAAGAATCACTTGATATTGAGATATTCAACATACACATGACAATCCTCTGCATCAACCTACATGATAATTTTTACCAAAATATTCTCTATTTTTACAGCTAAGTTAATGTATGGTACATGAGCTACAAATGTCAGTTATCGCTCTTCTTGATTACTAATCACCGGTATCAGCCCTGAAAAAACTGGCTGATCACTAGTGTAAGTATACAAGTGGGCAGACAGGACACAGCACACTGCTTGAACTATTCATATAATATACAAATGGTTCTGACCAAGCAACAATGTATCCAAACAGAGGATAACATGAAAGTCATTGCAGGAGGAGAAAACAACAACACTGAAATACAATAATTATATAACATGTTCAATTTAGAGATTAACAAAACCTTAACATATACACCATTACCCAATAAGTTGGAATAAAATATTTTTACCTCTATTCGTGAAATGATTGTGACAATGTGATTTATACTTGATAGATAAAGTGTAACGGGGACTCAGTATGTAATCTGATGTGTATACATACGAATATAAAAAGGAGTGTGTCTGAAAACAAAATTATTCCAAATTTATGGGCAATAGTGTATTAGTACATGCATAGGTGTAAAAGAACTAGGAAAAAAACAAGAATAATTTGAAACATATGGCTGCTACAGCTGTGCATTAAGTTATTAGGGCTACTTTGTGCCAGCTGAGAGGTAAGTGCATGGCATCAAGCTGTGGTTGCACTAACACATCATGTCCACCACATTAATATCAGTTAAGAAGATACAGGACAGAAATTATTCACTTACCTACAACTGAGGCACCTCTTTCAGCAAAAGCCAGAGCATATTCTTTACCAAGGCCTGCAGGAGAGGAAAATACATAGGTAAACAACTGATGAAACAACACAAAACACACACAGATACAACACTGAGCCACTATTGTCTTATTTTCGCATGTGCCCTTTCACACACTTGATCTGCCTTGATCTGTTACGAGCCATTGCGTTACCTCGTGTACTTTGATCTCTACGGACCGATCACAGTACCAGGTCAGACAATAGTAATGTTAATGCAGTGTTTGTTGCAGAATCAAATTAATATAGAAGCTGCTAATGAAGAAACTGTATATAGGTCTGGTTGTTTGTTTACAGGAATGAAGCCACATACGGTCTTTTCGCCAGTGTTAGAAGTCATCAACACACAGAGACTAACTGTTGTAGAGCTAATACGGCTAAAAAGAGAGTTATTAAATATTGGATAATAGTAGGTTAGCACTCGTAGCTAACGTTACAAAACCTGCGGAAGCTTGTTTACACATAGCAGCAGTGACAGTCTGGCTAACCCTCTGTCATTTTTGTACAGATACTTTACCTCCTCCAGCTCCAGTAACAAGTACAACTCTTCCCTCGAATGACAAAGACATTATTGTGAGATATTACTGTAATACTCTCTGAAACTGCAAAGCGGCTGCGAAAGCAAGCCTGGTCCTCAGCTGCGCAGGGTGAACTTCCACAAGTTTCACTTCCGCGTTGAGAAGGAGGCGGTCTCAGCGGCAGCCAATCAGAAACCAGGATGTTATTAACCCTGTTTACTCCTCATTCATTGTGTTTATTTTGATGATAGCTTCTGCGCTGCATTGGAAATAACTTAGACTCTTTTATGAATCTGCAGCTTCAACTAACGAAAAAATATGAGTTTAATTATTTTCTCTTTTTTTGTACTACAGCGCGGGCGCATTGACGGGCATTGATATGATGAAGACGATGATGTTGATGATGATGATGATTGCTTATCTTAGAAGTACAATAGCCAGCCGAAGTTATAGAGTTGAGGCTACAGATGTTGACACAACAAAGATATAAAGTGGCATGATGGCTGAAATTATATCAGCAATGTTAGAACGAAATAAAGTGAGCATAACAAACTGAAGACCCAAGAATCAAAACTCCCGAAAAATTGTCTGTCCATATCAACGTGACAAAAAATGCCT
The DNA here is from genome assembly GCA_037367365.1 of Apogon talboti. Lineage (NCBI taxonomy): Eukaryota > Metazoa > Chordata > Actinopteri > Kurtiformes > Apogonidae > Apogon > Apogon talboti. The sequence continues at coordinate 26,973,989 of JAPQRQ010000028.1, forward strand.
AAGAGAAATGATCTGTGAACTGTGGCGAGAATGCGAAACAATATATATTATTGTAATTAAATTGTAGGTTATGCATAATTTTGGCAGCCTTGTTTTTCAATCTTCCTATCACATCTTAATAAAACTGCAAGATTTACCACTAGTGTTTAAAAAATAAAAAATAAAAGCTATTTTATTTGCTTTCTTCACTTAAAATAAGATTATAGATAGTTTAACATCTATTAAATGGACATAAAAAGCGTTTTACGTCTGGTCAAAACCAGATCAAAACTCACATTAGCCTAGATGTATAAAATGGATGATTCACCACCAATAGCCTTAGAACTATTGCTCAAAATCGTTACTGCAGAAAGGTATAGTCTCTATTGACATTACTGTGTTTGTTCTTTAGGTTGTGGGTGAAACAGAGGTAGCCTGTTGTAAGTTAAATATTAGTTTCTCTATAGTAGGATGTACAAACGGTGACGAATCAAGTGGAAAATAAAACATTGTGTTATAATTTTCACAGTGATCGGTGCATTCAATGACTTCTAGTGTCCCGGGCAACCTCAATCAGGTTTTTATTTTTGATTTGCCATCCATCTGGTAGTGTATTATTCTAAAAAAAGAATGAAACAGCCACTAGTTCTGTTGAGATGTCTACTATGGTAATTATGAATGAGACGCTCTCTTAAAGATCTAATAAGAGCGAGGCTCTTGGGTCTGCGTATGCATGAGTGTCAACAAACTCCAGGCAGCTGTGGAGAGAGAGAGAGAGAGAGAGAGAGAGAGAGAGAGAGAGAGAGAGCGAGAGAGAGAGAGAGAGAGAGGGAGAGAGAGAGAGAGAGAGAGAGAGAGAGAGAGAGAGAGAGAGAGAGAGCATCTGAGCATCATCATCCTCTGCTCGGCTGCTCAGACTCTCCAAGGAGGCTGCGATGTAGGCAGGATGAAACTGATGGGGTGTTTTTCGGAGGAAAGTGCCTCCAGGGTGTCGTTACCTGGTGGCTTTCCTGGATGTCGAACCGTTTATTTGAGAGAAAAGGAGAAGTGTATTACCACACAGTCGATGCCAGAGGATTATGGATCATTACAATAACGAGTGGCGGTGTGTCGGGTTGGATAACTGCCTCTATACTCTCCCCTCTTCTCCCTCTTCTTCTTCGTGCTCTCTTCTTGATCAACTATAACCATTTTTTTCACGCGTTCGTGTGTGGCATTTTCTCAACAAATGTTTAATTTCAGGCTTTGTGGACTTGAAGGATATTCGTGGCGCGTCATTGTTTGGTTGTTCTCATTTTGGGGGATGATCATGTAAAGGTGTAAAAACCTGTGGACGAGCGCCCTTTTCGCAGACAGTATGATAGAATATTTTGACACAAGCGTTATTTTTTGCGTTACGCTCTATTGCGCATGCCTAATCGTACACGGAGAACATTACCCGACGCCACTTCGCTCCGTCCTGGCCGTGATGTAGGAGCAAAAGTGAACGGAGGACTAAAAATGCGCTGGCAAAGTGGAAGCGTGGCAAGCAAAGGATTTGACTTGAGATCCTTTACGAAGTAGCCTTAGATTGTGGCAGAAACTGAAGAATGTCAGGGACACCACATGCCGAGGCTGAAGGAGTAGTCTCCAAAGTACAAGTGAAAAAGGAGATCAAGACAATCGTGGAGAATTTGGAAACCATCCTGGGAGACCTTAAGGATGTAGCCAAAGAGCTCAAAGAGGTAAATGAACGTGAGACACGGGGGTGTAGGAGCAGCAGTGCACCATGGGCTGTTGTTGTGCATTTCCACAGGCTTGATTTGAGGACGCTCTTTCTAAGATTGGAGCCTGACATCTACACACTTACCTCACACAGGCCTGGAAAAGGCTGTGACAGCACACACACACACACACACACACACATGCACAAACAAACACATTACACATATATATAGATACACACACCTCATCATCATCCTCTTCCTCCTCCTCCCCCCTCCCACTAATGTATGTGATCATTATCTCCAACATGAAAGACAGTAGGATCTGGGGTGTGAAATGTCAGGACAGCTCCAACCTGACTCACTGGCTTTGATCAAAGTAAGAAAAATTTAATCACAATTAATTTTTAATGGACAAGTTGGTTAAACCAGGAAGGCGCTTTTGCATTGCATTTCATCATCTTAAATGCTGACTGTTGTTTGCTGCAAATTACCTCCTGCCAAATAATAGAGTGGCTGTCTTTTCCATTCACTTTTTATCTCTCAATCTTTGCCTCTCACTCCCTCTATCTGCCCTCCTTCGCCTTCCCTTATCTCTCATTGCTTATCTGTATTTATTGCAGCCATTTATATTAATCGCTTCTCTATCTCTTTCTCTTCTCTATCGGTCTATCTCCTCCTCTCTAAGAGTCCTTGTTAAAGAGCAAAACTCTGCTGTGTGATTCCAATCTGACTGATGCACAGACAGGGGGTGATGGGGGTCCCCCGAGGACTGAAGGAGCTGCACATTACATTTAAAGCTTTTATTCACAGCAAGTTATTCTCAGAAGGCCTGGTATGTCTAGCAGCAACCAACCTGCACTGTACTGTCTCTCACTTCTGTCACCCTACATGCTTTCAAGTGCTTGCATTCCTCTCTGATGCCAGTGAGTGAATCCCGTCCTGCCACCAGTGGAATAACCCACAGTTTAACCTGCTTTTATGGTTACATTCCTCTACCAGCCACACAGCATGCTTCTGGCTTGCCGTGCTAAAACATCTCACCCAAACATGACAGGCTGTCATTCTAATAAAACCCTATTGCGTAGATATTCTGCTTCCCACATTATGGATGGACAGTCGACACAGCATCTGTCTGTGCTCCCTTCACTCTTTCACAACTTGAGCTGAATTATTCTTCTTTTGTGTTTTTCTGCGGTGTAAAATTTCTCACAGCAGGCGCCAAAGATGAATAAGAACAAGGACGTATTGTTATCTGTCTGTTGTGATTCTTCCTTCTGATGTGCCCTCTTTCTCTTTTCCATTCTTTTGTGCTTGCAGGAAATTGCGTAGAGGATCAGTTATCCTGACACCACACACACTAAACACATACCTTGAGGGGGTGTTACTATCAGAGCCTTTTGTTTGGGGTATAATCCATTTGAAATGCGGTTATCTGTTAGAACTAACAGACAGGTTCGGAGCCAAGCTTGGCTCTGAGCAGGGACCCGGCCCAGATGCTTGGCACGGCCACTGAGGCTGCCTGGCCTACAGCAGCCGCTCTACATTTGGGCGCTGGTTTTGTCTCTTGTGTGTCCCAACAAATTATCCATTAACAGACGGTGCAGAGAGCTCGGTTCTGTTGCCTTCTATACCCTTTCTCTTAATCTCTCTGTGTCAGCCACTTTTTCTGGCTCTTTATCTCTCCCCATCAGCCTCTTCACTTCCCTCTCAACCTCTTCTTAAGACACTGTTTGGATATTCATGTTTAAACCCTTAGGTAATAGTAATGGGCCTAATGCACTGGGTACTCTGAAATTAACATTACATATTCAAAAAAATGAATATAAGCAGATTGTCCTTGTTGTAATTATTTTATGAATGCTGCAAAAATGCATTAACTTCCTTTACAGCAAAGATTTCTCTAAGGTTATTTCGACTGTGTTTCAGCGTATGACACTATGAACTCCAGTCCGCTCAGCTCAACCTACAATAGCATGTATTCGATTTTCTGGAGGCTCACTGAATGCTGGATTTTCAACAGGTCAGGCGGCCAATCATAAAATGTCCAAGACTGTACTTCTGGGCTTTGAAGCAGTAAAAACTCTTCTTCAAAAGGGAATGTTTTTGGACACACAGAAAGTGGACGTGTTATTTTTTTCTATTACAGTTTATACAATAAGAAAAAGGCATTTGATGTTAAATACACTGTGCCAGAGTTTAACAGTATTTCTAGTCTGTCTGTTAAATGTCATGGGTCTAAGGTTTAGTGGGATTTAGGAGGATATAATGACAGAAAGGTATTAAATATACTATCAACAATTGTGCTTTCACATAAAGGTTGATATAATAATAGATAACAGTAGATTTTTAAAGGATGATTCATTAACAGTGATAATAGCTTGGAGTTAGAAAAGCCAATACTGATTAATAGAATAATAGTTTCATTTTAACAATGAAAATGCATGTCTAAAGTTAATTTAATAGAAATCACATTACTGTTGAACTGAACATTTACACTGTACATGTTTGTCACTGAACATCAAGCTCAAGGTAATGAATAAACGTTGAACTACATGTAAAACTAACCGTGTTTTCATTAGTGTGTAGTCACGCAAAGATTGGTATTATTATGTTCTGTAACATACGAGGGTGACGGCTATTTTTCTGCAGTAGCTTGGAACTAACATTCTCATGTTCTTTTTTGCATCAGTTACCTACTATGTGTCAATATGGGTCAAGATAAGAAGAAAAACCTTCAGGACATCCTTCTGTAGCTGTCTCCTCGTGGTCCAAATCAAAGGACTAAATCTAAATATGAATGACTGTTTCATAGTGTACGAATAAGTGAAACCACTGTCAAGCCATTGAGTAGAGCTATACAGTCATATCTGGTTGAATTTTAACGTCAATAGGTAATTACAGCTGTCGATCGCACAATTAACCCCACAGAGGTCTGGAGCTCTCTTAGACCACTGGAGTCATAATGAGCCAGAAGGTAATTATTGAATACCCACCCGTTCAGTCTAAGAATAACTATCAAGGACCACAGCTTTAATATTCCCTTAGCTAAAAAGAACAAAAACTAAATATACAGAATATACCTATAGAAAATATTAAATGGAAACAAAACACAAAACTACAGGAGACTATGGGTGGCAGATGGAGCAACCAAACAAAAACGTCTCCATTTAATTTGATTTTAAACCGTCACCTTTGATGAATAAAAGCTTCCAGTATCCGAGGTGCTACTATTAAGAAGTGGTGAATAAAGAGGCCTGTCTTTCACTTTCATTGTCTTGGAAAAGCAGCGTGTCACTCTGCTGCAGTGTGGGTCATTGTTTGCCAGTTCGATCAGTGCCTACTGACAGACTCAAATGTGAAAGATTGTGTGTGGCGTTTTTTTTTTAAATACAGTCACCATGCATGTCATTTGTTTGTGGGTTTTAATATAAATATGCATTATTGTAACTCTCACCAGGCTTCGAGGTGCCACCAAGCCTAATTTTCTACCTTTACTGTTCTTTAATATTTCCCTTTGCCACCTCTGAAAACAAATTTCCTCTTGGAGTGAAGAGGGATTGTGTATCTCTCTGGATCCAAACAAATATTTCGGAGCCCTGAAACAAACGCTCATATTAAAATGTGTTGTGCATGAGATGAGCATTTCTGCCATTTTGTCTTAATTCTGGTTTTCTTACAGCTCTCCTCCTTCAAATCAACCTACATCTGTATGTAGGTTGAAAATTAATCACATGTTTACATGAGTCAGTGTTTTTGCCTCCTGTTTTGTGAGAAGTGTTGACAGATATGTCACATTTGACGTCTCCCTTTGCACATTTGAACATTATGTCCGTAGTTGCATCACTGCCACCGGTTGAATGTTTTTGTTCATTGCAATGAACAAATGAATGAATTTCTCGTGTTATTCTTTACATAAATGTTTGTTTTCCCTCTCTGTCAAAGCAGGGTTACTTGTGTTGAATTAATTAATACCATGAGGATTTGTTTTCTGCACCATTCTGAGATTGTATCAAATTCTGACTTGTGTGCTGAGACTGTTCCATGTGCTCTGCGCCCTTTCCCATCTGTTGTACCTGCGTGTTTGTCTTCGTCATTTGCTGTCTTTTATATGCAAAAGAGATGTATTTCATTCATCCCAAGAGCTAGTTTTTCAGATGCAACATTCGTCTGTTCTTGGCTTTCGTGGTGCAGTCGGTTTCGTTTCCTCACCTAGTCCTGATGGTGCACGGGATTATAGCAGTATATCACTTAAGTCAGAGTCTGGCAGGCTCATGGCTGCTCCCATAAATTGCACTGACGTTCCATTCTCCTAAGCGTGGGTTGTCTTAATCCTCAATCTCATAAATCAATGTCTAAAAACCAAAATGTTTTAAAAATGCATCTCTAAATTTTATATAATGAGATTTCCAATTCATCAGTTAAGAACTTGAGAGGATGTAGAGAAAAAACTCTTGTACCCTTTTTCTTCTAAGGCCAGTTGTTTGTGTTTCAGGAGTCAAAGAAGCAGCTTTGCTAAGATCCATTAGCTGTTTTAGATCTAGCATACACACGACAAGATCAGCTTACTGAGCATCATTTTGTTTAAAAAACAAGCACAAATGCGTTGGGTCACATTTGGATGTCACTGTACTGCAACTCTCACTAGGAAACAATGTTGTCTTAACTCATAAAAACCCAGCGCTACTTTTGTGGCAGTTCCCAAATGAATGTCTCTCTACATTTAACCTTTCTGAAGTGATTTATCACCATTTATTATATATTTTCCTCTGTATTTTGTGTTTTTTCTGTGGAAATCATGCATTTTCCTATATTTTATTTACAGATCATGTAATGTTCATAAAAGCTCAGATTAAAGTTGAGGGTTATTGTATTAAAAACAAAGAAAACTGAATAAAAAGTGACCTTTTCACTAAATATATCAATTCCTGAACATAAAAACAAGTGTGTCCCACTCTCATTTATTAAACTGCATGGGTTTTACTGGTGAATCAATGTTATAGAAGATTACGGTGTTTCCACGTTCACTACTGAGCCTCTGAACGTCCAAATGGGTCATATCTGATGACCATGAAAAGATGACAAACTGCATTTCACACCAATTATTTACATGTATTGATAGGATTAGTGGTTTAGAAGTTACTAAACATTTAAGATCAGTAGATGATTTTGGACTTCGGTCGCTGTTTGTGTCTTTATCGGTTAAAGTTGACAACCATAGATGTGCAGAACTGGACAGAAGTCATTGGTTTTTACAGGGTTGAAATGAGCATACATATTGATTTCTCACTCTCTATTGATCAGATACAACAAGAAAGTACTGGGAATATGTGCACAGCGTTAAAAGACACAAAAGAAACTGAACTAAATGGGTTCTAAAGGTTAAAGTGACTATTTCCCCATGACAAGACGCAGCACATACAGTTACAGACATCTGACATGAGTTGAATGAAACCTGGTGTAAAACATCAGAAAATTAATGCAATAAATCTCAGATTGTCTGAACAAAAGGGTTAAAGACATGTTAAGTGCAAAAGGATATCACAGTAAATACTACCTCTTGGTTTATAGAAGCTATTTTATCTTTGAAACATTAGTTTTTACTGCTGTACACACTTCACATACATACAGATTGGATCTTAATACAGAGACTGATGAATGCATATGTGTGGTCATTAGAACTTTACCAAACCAACAAACATAATGTAGGCCCAGGACTTTTGAACAGTACTGAATATAGTGATATGATTATCTCCACCCTTAGAGGGACTGCACCTGGAATCACAATTAAACATGAGGTTTACACGGACTTATTTCTTTTGAATCATTATCTACTATCAGTCATCTCTTGTTATTTGTTTCATCCTCCCTTTCCTGATTGGTTATTCTTGCTGACCACACTTATAGTGACACCGCCTCCTCTCGTCACCAGGTTGTTCATGACATTGACACCCTGACCTGTGACCTGCAGCTGGAGGAGGACGGGCTGACGGACAGCTCCAAGACAGACACCCTCAACTCCAGCTCGAGCTCCACCACCACAACTACCACTGCTTCCAGCCTTGAGAAGATGAAGCTCTTCGCCGAGGACTGCATTTTCAAACCGCCCGCATCCATCACCCCGGTCCCTATCAACCCTCCTGCAGTCTTGACTGTGCTCAAGAAACCCCACCCACCCTTACCCCCACCCAGACAGACCCCTCTAAGAGCAGAGGATCATAACATAAAGAATCTGCCTCAACCGACGTTAGTGTTATCAGGGAATCTATCCAAGGCAAACGGGTCTTTATTGAGGAACGGCGGGGTGTTTCCGGTGAAACCAAACAGGGATTTGTTCTCTTCTACGCCGTGTTTCATTTCTGGCGACGGTGGGATTCCTGAGTCAGGACTTGTTCCCACGTTGCCCAGGCCCATGCCTCTCCTCCGCCATGAAAAAAACAAATGTCCCAAGGCGCCCAGCAGGGAGCCTCGAGAGCGGGTCCGTTTCAGTGAGAAGGTCCAGTACCACGGCTACTGCCCGGACTGCGACCTCCAATACGATGTGGATGACACAGAACTACATTTACAGGCTGAGTTAAATGACTTGAGACTCAGCCCCGTGCATTGCTGCTCTTCCTCCTCCCCCCCTCCTCATGCTCTGTCTCATGAACTAATGTTGGAAAATGGCTGTCTCCCAGTTAGCCACAGCTTCCCGCCGACAACAAACACTCCTCCACCTTGTGTGCCTCCTCATCCTCCTTCCCTCAAGCCCCAGAAAACAATCCTACGCAAATCAACCACCACCACGGTTTGACGCCGGACCCCTCAATGTGTCGGACTTAAACATTCTTGAATCATTCATAGTGTTTTCTACTAAATGAGTGCGTTCTACTCCAGTTGAACTTTGGATTATCCAAACAGAGAGACAGGGTGGGAAAACAGAAAACTAAAGGATGGAAAACATCAGTGGAACAGACAGAAAGGCGTCGCCATGGGCATTGAGATGCACACACACACACAGATAAGGAAGCAGCGGTGAGTATTTGTGCATGAGTCTGTTAGGTGGAGAAAAAGAGAGAAAGGGAGGAAAAAGAGAGCGTATTGCGTAACTGTCTCTTTACACTGGCTTCACTTTTATTTGTGTATGTAAATTTCTATATTTGTGTTTGTTCGCTGTAATGTTTGAAGGCAGTCATCACTGATTGGGAAATGTACTGGGACTTTAGAATTTAAGGACAGACAGTGCTAACAACACTGGAACTTAATTGTGTCTATTCCTTTGTGGAAGCTCTTGGTACTAACTAGTCTGGAATTCAGGAAGTTCTTTCAAAGTGGGATTCTGATTAATTCATGTCCTTCTGGATGAAACAAGAAAACCTGTTTCCTTCATATTTCTTCTAAAGCCCTAAAGATCTATCCGTGACATCTTCACATAGAGCATAAGGAAATAACTCCTCACCCAAGTGTATACACATACTTTACAAAAATATAATGGAATATCTCTGAAGAAGATGACATGGAAAATGACCCAAAAAGCTAAATTTTTACATCCTATATTTGTTTCTCTAGTATTACAGTTCAGTATCTCATTAATCATTTTTTGTCAGTCTTTCCCCACATGTCTGTTATAAAAATATAGATTGGATTGGACTTTACCTTAACCCAGCTGTGTTAGAAGCCTAAAGCTTTAATTATTTGGCCGGAGACATGGCTGGACTGACAGCAATGGAGACGAGAGACACACTGGGGAAATAGCTTAGAGACAAATCAATCAATCTGGCAGTAAATATTAAATTACTGGTTGCAAATTATTGATCACATTTATTCAATAACAAGGCAAAGTGCTTGTACTAATAATTATAAATGAATAAATCTAGTTTGGCTGATGCAAGGACAAAAACAATGCATCTCAATTTCAGAACAAGTTGTACCTGATGCACAGTTTTTCATTCGAGGCACTCACTTCTCAAACCTTTTATACTGACGCATCAGTACAAATCGGCGAACCTCACAATCTGTAATATGCAGGATTGGAAATACATGTATACTCATCAACCTTTACTATCTCTACCTATCTGAAAATCTATCTAGATTCGCAGTTTGATGCTAGCGCTGGCCCATATGTCCAAGATATTATTATCACAATTGTCAATATAAGTAAAACTTTCAAGACATTACTGTATTTCAGTTTAAAGGCTGATTTTCTGGTTATTTGTGGTTTTAAACTCTTCTTTATGGTCATGAAATTTTTGTGTAATATCAAAATATACTTGAGTTAAATGAAACGAAACAAAAAAACATTAAAACATAACAAAGATGTCTGGAATTTTAATATTCCAATCATAAATAGTAATTGATATTGTTAATTGGCATTACTGTGTTATCAGTCAGCCCTCAGTGAGTAATAGACAAGTGAGATCTTAGCCCCTCTCACTTTATCATTTAGTCTCACTGATATGTAAGACCTTTGGAGTCAATTATAATTATTGCATAATCACATTATTTCAGCTCACCTCGATTATTTTGCATAACTGATATATTTATCTCGATTTAGCCGCATGAAAACATAAAAAAAAGAAAAATCATATTTCATCACTAATTCCACAAATTGTTCTACTGTTAATGATCCTCTGACGACCTCATCTTGGTATTATTTGTCATTTCTCTAAATATTAGTACATATTATTAGTACATATTAGTAATAGGCTGTGTATATTTAAGTTATCTCAAATCTGCCCTTTGCAGTTTTTGTTCACAAAGCCTTAAAACTTAACAATAACACTATTTTTATTTGGTGTGTTCTGGAGTTCAATGCCAGTAAATGTCTCCTCCTCTTCATTAGACAAACTGCATGAGTATAAATAACTACACTTAGGTTTATACTACGTTTAACAGTGGAACAAAATTAATAGAAACAGACAAAGCATTAATCACAATTATTTGTATGACAGTTAATTGCCAACTACATTTTTTGAGTCCATAAATCTGATGTGTATCTACTGATTGCTTTCGAGCCGAGACAATAAGCATCTCGAGCCAAATGTGTTCAGACTCCCATTACATCTACCTGAAATATCAGTGGAGTCAGGAGTAAATTACACAGTGCTAACCTTTAGCAGTGCGAATCAGGCAGGTCTTTACTTCCACAAGGGAATTTAAAGGCAAAGTATTATGAGCCCTCACAGTCTATATGAGCAGTGTTTGCTTTATTTGCTTTTATCCAGTATATTAATAAAGCCTAGCGTTTCCTGTGTATGTGCCAAGTTTGTTAGAAAGCTTTGTGTGCAGAATGGAATTTAAGACTATTTGTGTGTGCCTGTATGCATTCACATTATGTGTGCATAGGTTTGTGTAAATCCGCATGTCACTTTGGCAGAGATGGAGAGACAGCATACCCCGGAGTTGGATGAGAATAGTAGCACCTTCCTCCCAGCGATGCCCTTAATTAGCTGGATTAGACTACGAGAGATAACAGCCCTGTCTCAGCCAGCCTTTGTAGCAGCGTTTGTCTTGACAAATGTTTGAACTGCTGCTCTGCATATTTTTGATGATAAAGAAAAGGAGATACAGTGGTAAATACACGTGTAAGGGTCACCTCTAAGGGTCAGACGTTTTGTATGAGTGTGAAACATGGAGGTTTAATGCCGATGGTATGAAATAGAAGGCACTGATGTCTAAATCCGATGCGTGACCCGGCTAACCTTACTGTCTAAAATCAGCATCTGGATTAGGGATCAGTAGTTATTCAGCCGTGAGAAAAATAAGAGAGAAAGCAGACATGTGGGCAGCAGAAAGACCATGAAAGGGAGATTATGAAATAGTAATGTTATTTGCCTTTACGTGCATATTTAGATGGTGGTGTGTTCTCAAGACAATTACTCTTACAGGAGAACATTCACTGTATTTACTTTGTATTAATGAGTCTCAAAGAGTGTGGCAGCAGCAACTGCACACATACAGATACAAATTGGAAGCTGAGAAAAGAAGTATGCTACAGAATATGTCAGTGAAGTAAAGGACACTGGTGTGCTGATGTGGATTTTCAGTTTTTTAATTGCTCGACACAGACTCAAACCAGGCGACTGCAGACTCTGAGGCTAATAGCAGCAGTGGAGGAAGTAGTCAGATCTTTGACTTGTGTCAAAGAAGCTGTAAAACACACTATTACAAATAAAAGCAGTGTATTCAAAGCCTTATTCAAAGGTTCACTTTTGTGGCTGTTGCCATAGAATAAGCAATTTATATCTACAGAGGCAATGGGAATTTTTGCACAGTTTGTTGTGTTGTATCACCATGGTGTTACTGTGGCCCAGAGATTCTAAGTACCAATATTTGTGTTTGGTTGCAATCTGCGTCTTAACCACATATGTCTAAGGAAACATACACAGAAGTTTAGAAAGGTCCATTTATGACATCATCACCATTGTCATGATCATCTCAGTGCTTTAATGTGATCATCTTGTTTGTCTGTCTGACGTAATTAGTGGCAGATTAACCTAAACTAATATTTTGCATTGATTTTTATTTTACCTCAATAATATGAATTTGCAAAGTCAGTTACAAATGTAGTGGATGAAAAAGGATAATATTTGTCTCAGATATAGGGGACTAAAAGCCCAATGTGTATATATTCTGTACTTACAAGTACCTCCCATTTGGACTTGTTAGTTCATTTCTTATTTTTGATTTGACTTGAAAACACGAATTTTCTGTCTATTCTATTAACTTTCTGTACGTACTGTAGTTTAAGTCTAAAAATAAGTTATCCGTACTGTAAGGTTCTCTTATGTTCATTGATTGGAAGCTCCAAAGACATGTTCAGTATGCGTCTTGGTCTCAGTTCATAAAGTATAGTCTGGTCGCATGTAGAATACAATTATCAGCGTTGGTCTCTAGAGACAAGAGCTACCGCAGGAACTCAGGTCTCAAGAGCCCCGTTTTTCGGGTGTGGTTCACAATTATCTTCTTGGGTGGCTCCACCCCGACAGTAGGCTGGGCTTTAGCAACGTCATCTAACTCCGTCTTCTGATTGGACCTCACCTATTGACGTGACTTGCCAGCCGCTAGTTCACGCCTTGATTAACAAGATGTACTATACAAAATGTTGTGCCTTGTTGTCTTTGACGTATATCTATCAGAATGCAAGGACTCAGCTCCCTGTCTCTACAGTGTCTCCTTTCATAGTCATTTTGTCATGAAAGCAGAATTTGACCATGAAGTTATCAGTAGGGAAGAACATGAGGTGTCTGTGAAACACTGTGAAATCACTGTGAAAGCCAGAGCATAATACTGGTCATAGAATTATTATAATTATTCTTCAATACAAAACGCTTTTAAGCTGCAGTAGCCAAAATCCCAAGTATTGAAAACACAAATCTTCCTTTTGCACCTCTCTCCTCTGAGTCCAAATTAATAGACAAAATATAAATACCACTCAAACTGACATAATTTCACGGCACTGTGGAAAACTGAAATATTCTTCCAAATCTGCATGGCGAGAGATGGAGTACAGTGATAGAATCCAGGTTACATTAGACACAATCTGATCAGTGATTGGTAATTACAGCTGTCAGTCATGTTTTTATCCATATTACACACACACACACACACACATA
>JAPQRQ010000028.1:26987364-27004540 GCA_037367365.1 Apogon talboti
CGCCCTTAAGTAGCTGGGATAGGCTCCAAGCGACCCTAGTAAGGATTAAGCGGGTTCAGAAAATGGATGGATGGATGGAAAATGCTTGTTTTCCTATTGTTCATAAACCTGAACATGGCAATGACATGACTTAAACAAACAAAGCCTATTGAATGAACATGATTGTCATGATTACATAAAATAATCACAATTATCTCAAATAATTCTGATATGATAATAATGTAAAGGTTGTGACAGCTATAGAGAGTACTTGAGTAAAAATATATACATCCTACCATTTGCGAATAGTATGGTTTGATTTATGTCATTTAAAGCTTTACTTAAAAAAGGGAAAGAAAGCTCTGAAATACAGCTGTACAAAAGTTTTTCCTAAAATAAAAATATAGTTCGATATATATATATATATAAGGAACTATCCAGTGATGAATTATGCAAGAGTAAGTTTCAGTATAGATTATGGCCTGAGTTTAACTGGCATTACTCAATAGTCTGCCCTTTAGGTGCACTTTAAAAATATGTCATATGATGTCAGTTGTGTTACAGCAGAAGCAGCAGAAGGAGGGAATGAGTGATAGACATAAAACAGCATGTGGGATGTCTCATATTAATAAACAGGCCACCGTGTTTGGATTCATTACTCATGACTTAATACCAGATCATTGCTGTTACATCAAACCCCTCCCCTGGATATGGAAGTAGGAGTTTTTTTACTGGCTATAAGCGCTGGCCATCTGAGCTCCAGTGCTTCAGGCTGGAGGACAGAGTTGTAATGGGCAGTGAGGAGGTGGATCTTCACCGCCTCCATCATGAGTCAGGACTGACTCAACAGCACTGACCTACTCCCTACAGCTCACAGCTCACAGCTCCAGTCCATAGCCCACCTCTCTCACTCTGTCTTTATTTCTCTCTCCTCCTCCTCCTCCTCCTCCTCCTCCCTTGGACGATGCTTTACTCCCACTCAGCAGCAGCTGTATACATAACAACCTCTCTGTTCACATGTATCTCCATATATACATGTGGGAGGGCTGACTGTTATTAAATCATATCTGACACACCTTTGACAGCATTTGTATATGTAATCAAGATTACTGCTTTCTGTCCAGAGCAGCGGCAGCTTCCTCTGCATTGGTGACCTTGTACCCTTGAATTTCAAATGTTCTTCTCAAGAGCGTAAAAATGTACTCCTACGTCTTATGCATCCACTAAAACATTTTTTATAAAACTCCTCAAAGGTTGTTTTCGGTCTCAATCCTGCAACGTCATTAATACAACGTGTAAAAAAGTAAATCTGCCGTGTCTATGATTAATTCAAGGAGTTGAGTGGTTAGTTTATTGCATTTGCATTTATAAATGTAAATATGTTCTATCCATTTGTTGACTAGTAACACAGTAATCATACATGTTCGTAGCACTTTTTCAGACTCAACTGTTCCATTTTCCCACCCAACAAATGCACACTGTGCAATAAAACTCCAAAAATGTGTCAGAGTGAGACACACATTTTGTCAGTGAATATTAATTAGCTGTTGTTTCTCTGTCTGATTGTTGGCAGTGACAGTCTGCCAAAAAACACAGTTGTCTATTTGCTCATCCCCATTCCGCATGCATCATTTACTTTGATTTTTGTTGCCCTCAATCAACTACATTTCATTATTATCACTAAAAATGAAAATGTTATGAGGAAAGCATTAAATAAAATGAAAGCCAAATAATTGTGTTGATGCACGCCAGAGGCATTACATCTGTAATGGAGATAAGTGTATGTAAAGTTCATTAGAATACAAAGTAGGCATGACCTACATTGCCAAACATCAGAGCATTCAAAAGTAAATCTGGTGCACATTAGACATGGGTACTGGCTTGTCTTGGTGCCTCTTTATCTGTGACTCAGAAAAAGTCATGATGTGGGAAAGTGAGTGGGCATGTGTATGTGTATGTCTATGTGTGTGTTTGTGTGTCCTTGACAAAATGTGTGCACATACTCATATGCATACATTTAATGTTACAGCAAGGGTATGTGCGCATGTGTGTAAAGGTGCATGAGAGTGCAAAAAAGCCATGCGCGAGTATTTATGCAGTCATGTGTGTGAGAACAAGTCAAAGGGCGTGAGAGGGATCAGTGCAACTTAGAAAGCTTCGGTGGTGAAGCAAACTTAATCTGAGGATTTTATGCTCCTTTGGAGAGAGTTAAAAGTTAGAAGCATCAGCTGCACCTTTCTCAGGGCGAGTAAACAACATCTCGACAACGGGATGAGCTTTTTAAGAGCCACAGTGACCCAGATGGGCTCTTCAGCTTATTGAATCACTCAAGAACTCACGAAGAAACACTGAAAAAAATGACATCCGTTTAAAAAAGAAAAAAAAAAAAAAAAGGACGAGACTAGTAGATTGTCTTTTCACAAAAGAAAAGACATTTTAATCCACAGAGGAAACTGTGCCAGCCAGTTCAGTCCTATTAACTTAAATGACCTGTATGTGTGTGTCTGGGCGCTCGTGTGTAGGCAGTGATACCTTGGTGTATTTTCATCCTGTTCTGTGAAGAGCGACTAGTGACTCTGCCACCGCTCTTTCAAGTGGCTCTTCTCTGTGCAGCCAGATATTAGTACTAATGTGTTTCCTCTTTTTCTTCTGCAGGGCCCGTTGAGATACAACTGAAGTGGATTTGTGTTTCAGAGCACTGATCCGCCGGTGACCAGGGAGTGAGGAGCCAAGACTGTGACCAACAAAACATTTTTTATTACCTATTTTGAAATACTATTGGCTTTCAACCATCAGTAGACATGGTTTCTCTTGACAAAATTCATTCTTTGAAGTATGTGTGAGAGTTAAATATCCTCCATGCACAGCTGTGCTCACAGAGGGTGTTACTGTAAAATCCCTCTATGTGCATAAAGATGATAGATGAATTTATAATTGCGGAGGTGACTGGTTTGTTGTAAAATGCTAAATAAAAAATCTGAATGCAGCAAACGTCTCTATCATCAAAAGCACGGAGGCAAGTGTAGATGAGCTACAACATGGGGTGAAATTATGTCGGCCCACATTTGATTGGTGTCTCTTTGCCCCGTGCATACTCAGATGAAAATCAATAGCTCCACCCAACCGACTGAATTTGCCTTTTATGAACTGCAATTGTTTGTGTCTAGAGAGCTTGACAGGTCTGCTAGTGAGCAAAACAGCACCTGCCCGACTGCAGATAAGGAGAAAATAATCCTATCGATATGTGCTACTGTATATGCACAGGAGGTTGTGTATTTTTGAAAAGACTATTGGTTTAAAGTTAATGACAATGTAGTCACTGATCTGTGTCTAGGCATTAGGTTCATTGTACATCAAAATCTGTGCTAAAACTGGTGCCATGCAAGCTGTGTTTTTTGTTTTTTCTTCTCTTTTGTTTCCACAATTACATGCAGAGATACAGTACAGTGTGGCATAGTTACAGCTTTAAAATGATTCTTGAAAAAGTAATAATTTGCATCAAATTTTCTTTGTATACAAGTATAAGGTACATGCACATGTTTAATATCTATATATTTCAGGCATTTTTCTACTGAGACTTTAACATTTAAAGAAATGATATTTTTGATATTGTGTTGGATGACTGAGGGGTATTTTCATGAAAGCTGACATTCCTTTGGAAGGGTGCAGTGGGGGAATTATTTGTATAAGATGAATAGGAAGAAAGTGTTTGTATGCTACAGTATTACTATTTCAAGAAACGTTACTGAGTGTACCGCTTTGTGAGAGACAAACTGTAACGTGGGTAAGATAAATGGCATAAACCAAATACCTAGCAGTGCTTTATCAGACAGTAGGCTGAATGAATGATGACTGACTCGTCACGTTTTCCTGCCATCACTGTGTTTTTCTATGCATTTATGTGGAGAGGCTCCCCGTTGTTGCATCCAACATCCAGCCTATGGAGCTGACAAGTGTCCACTCTCATTTCTTCAAATACTCTTCATCATCGGGTTATTTCAGCTGCCACTACATACAGTATGTGATGCATTTCCTCAGTTTTAGCTGTTAACTGTGTGCAAACAAGTAATTTGTAATGAAATAAACCTGAAAACTGTAAACCACATTGCATATTCTATTTTGGATCATTAAAGGGGACAGAAATGGGGCCTGGTGTGAAACAAGCAGCTCTTTTCTGACAGAGAGCAACTAAAATTCTTCTAAACATGCAATCATTCTCTACATTTAGACTGGAGGCTTCTTTTGTAAACTCCACCTGTTTTTTTTTTTTTTTTTTAAATCTCTGGACACAGAAACTGAATTTATGACAAAACTCTAGATTATTTCAGTTTCAACATTGGAATGTCTCAAGAAACTGTCAGTGATATTTGTCGGGGGAAAAAAACTTGTGAGAAGTAAACACTTTGCACTTCAGCATGGTATGTCTACTGTGAATTTTTTGAGTTTATTAATACTTTGACGTGTATAAATTTCTGGTTTTTATACAGATATCCTTTGTTCTTGCAAATTAAACTTTAAAATGTCAAGACTTGGTGAACTTGAAGTCAAATAGAGGAAATTAAACTGCCTGCAACTGCATCACACTTAATCAAAGTTGCCAAAAGCAGCGTTATCAAACCTTTCACAGAGAAAAATGCGTTAAATGACATCAGCAGCTGCATCAGTTAATTGAAGATTAGTGTGATGAGATCGCGGACCGGCGCCACTAAAGGCCATGGACTGTTTCCAGAAGACGTCCCAATGAATTCACAGAGGCTTGTCATGGTGATGCACATTATATCACAGCCAGCAGTTCAGGGCAATACAAATGAAGGATGGCGTTAGAGGAGCACGGCAGCAGCAGCCTGGATCATCATCATGGATTTAAATGGATTGCAATTCTTGAACCAGAGAAATATAACAAAAGAAACATGTGGAACCCTAAGTCTTAGCATTCTTGAGCAACACACCCACTCACAAAACCTCCACAGTGTAGTTGTGTAGGCTGTTTATTAGAAGTAACTTCATATAATTCTATTGTGCATTTTTATCTTCTACCATTATATATACTTCTACGCCAACACATGCTGAAGCGATTTTACTCTTTTTATTGACTGCTGCATTTAGTTACCGTGAAATTCACGGCATGTCTTTACATATTCAGTTGCCAATCTGAGTTATCCCCAATATAGTAGCAAAGTTATTGTTCGTAGATACATTTAATGGCTATAAACAGGAGTGTTATTATAATAGATATTACCAACTGTTAAACTGACTATAAAGAAAAACCCAGGCATTCAATATTCATAGTGTTCAGTTGCATCTACAGCTAAAAACTAAAGTTTACAGTGTACAGTCCACCATATGTTTATATGTTTAAAAATGAATACAGTGGCATCACCTTGACACCTATGATGAGAGCTTTTTATACATACAGAACTGCCCAAAAAAGTCACCACATGGATTTTTACTAAGAAACTAGTTCAGATCCTTCTCATTGGATAATTACTACAGTGATTATTGATGTGTTTTAGCTGCAAAAAAGTTATTTGTCCCTAAGTTTCTCCTTTCTTAAACACCTATGTCAGAGGACATATGCCATGGTTGTGGAAAAGATATAATTCTGTTTCAGAAGAGTCAAATTATTGACCAGCATCAGACAAAAAAAACCAATAAAAGACTGAAAAAATAATAATAAATAGGGTTAAAAGCTGTCCAACAGGTTACTAAAACCTGGAAGTACAGTGGTGAACTATCATCATCTTCAAGGAAGAAATGTGGTTGAAAAAATATTAAATGGTCATGATGAATGATTATTAAATTGTTTGGTGAAATCAAATCATAAAAAAATCAGCATTAGAAGTCGAAAAACTAAAAACATTTACATACATACCATGTAAAGAGAACTCAAGGGAATGTGCCTGAACAGCCTTAAGAAAACAACTTGAATCACACATCAATGATGCCGCTTCAAAAAAACCCATCAGTTTGCTACAGAGCATAAAGATTGGACTGTGTTTCAGTGAGAAAAGGTCATGAGTAGAGATTGACCCTGTTCCAGAGTGATGGATGCATCAGGATGAGACGAGAGGTGGATGAAGTAATTACCCATCATGCCTAGTGCTTACAGTGCATTATGATGTGGGGTTGGTTGAGCTGGTCAGGTTAGGTTCAGTGTTCTGTGTCTATGAAGTGAGCTCAGCTGAACCTGAATATACTGAATGAGAGGTCTGAACATCAGTAGATTTTTTTCCTCCCTGATGACAGACATATTCCAAGATGACAACGGTTCAAGCGTCTGGTTTGAACAAGATCATTGTTTGCAAAATGTCAGGACAGGTTGAATTCCAGAGTTCTTGCCAAATGGGCGACATGCTGAACCATGACATGTTTTTCTTATATTTTATACCAAGGTTTACCCAGAATCAGGGCAACAGCTCCAACACCAGCTTGGTGAGCTAAACCCAGTCCCATTCATATATATTTTCAGCCTTTTCTACCATTAAAATGCAATCACTGTGACATTTTCCTCTTACATGTGATGCCTCAGGCTTCGGGTCCCTGAGAACCAAGTCCTGTGTCTAAGGCAGGCTCACAGCCATGCTCTTAAACCTCCTTAGATTTGTACTGGCAGCGTCTTTTTTCAACAACTGTTTCTGGATCTGCATGTTGAGTCATTCCCACATCAGTTTTATAAACAGGTCTAGTTCGGCCCAGATCTCAGCCTTTAAATGCAGGATCTGGGCCTTGCATAGATAAATGTAATAAATCACATTTGTCAGGTCCGTAGCAAAGTGCTCATGGTGTCTGCTGGAAATGTTGTCCACAAGTCTCGTATGAAGGTGCACATTTGCCTTTTCTGAAGGAAGCCAACCCTCCATGAGTTCAGAAACTTAGACTATAAGAGTCGCCCTTGAATCCTTGTCTCTCCTTTATCTTTTTAGGAATGAAAAACAACTTCATGACTAACTTGGAAGTTGAGGGTCAATTGATTTGCAAACCAACGGATGAAAAATTACTAAACACTGTCTAAAACTCCCTTTAAACAAAGTTTTCTGAGACGTTCATCTCGAGTCGGCTCATCGACCATAATTATTGGACAGTTGCAGCATCTATTGTGTCGAGTGCTACAAAGAAACTTTTTACGCTCCTTCACTGAGATCTCCTCAGATAAAGTGGGACTTAATTGAATCGGCTGTTTGTCAAGGACTTTAATGACACCATCAATAGTTGACAGAAGTAACAGTATCTCTCAATCGCAAAAGGGTTAGCTTCCATCTTTTGTGGTCTTACTTCTTTTGCAGGCTCTATTTCAGCCTCAACAACTTATTCCTTAGAAGTCACAGTTGAGTCATTATTCAGCTGCTCTATTGAAATGACTGCAGCATGAAAAATGTTTGTGCCACATTTTAAATGAATACATGAATAACATCAATGCGCTTTGTAAGAAATATGCGAACTGATACTAAAGAGTACTGTGTTTAAAGCAGAAGCAGTACATTTCATGACTGCAATTCTGTATTTCTATAAGATTATTGAAATTCACTAAATAACTTGTGTACATCAGCCACATAATTGAGGCTGCAAAAGTCAGATTTAGATTTTGCAACACAACAAAAATAATCTAAAAAAAAGCTCAAATGTCAGTCCCTCTTAAATGATATTGCACTTAACTTTACGCATCATTAGACGACAGTGAAAATGACATTTTAAACCACTGTGTTTATTTGCAAACCTTTTTACATATTGAATGGTACCTGCTCCTTTACCTTTGAATAAGTTTGACTGATTAATATTTGGTGATTTTTTGTACTGAGGTATTGATACATAAAACAGCTCTGAATTATCCACGCTGTTTCATTATGGCCTAATGTGTGTAAACATAAACACCTACTCCTATTCCTACTACTAATGTTACTACTACTACTACTAATAATAATAATAATAACAATAACAATAATATATATCATTGCACTGCATCCCTTCAAATGAACGTATGTAGTATCCCCACATGTCCCACTTTTTGAGTGACTGCAAAGTATTTTGTCCTTTTGTCCAATGCCCCACATACTGAAACAATGTCTGCCTTTGTAATTTTGAAGGGAATATGTGAAATCACGCAAGTTAAAGCGTGGTTAAAAGTTTCTCACAGATCTCCAACAAAATTTTCACAAAATCAGCTGTTTTAGTCCTTGTCAGTGTGTTAATTTTATTCTACTCATTTTTGTTTTAAGTTAACATAAGGAATTACATCTCTCAAACACATTTTATATGTCCTACATTTGGTTTGTTGAGATCTGGTCACCTTAAATGCGTGGTGAATAGGAAAAAACTGTAAGAACACAGGTTCATCAGATGCCAGAAATGTCAGAAAAATGCATCCAGTGGAAACGGGATACGTCGGGTTAATAAAACGCGTTGATGGAAGCATCAGTGATCCATGCAGGTGCGTTGGCTGCAGCTATCCAAGGACAAAGTGAGGGTGCGAATGTTTTAATGTAACGGTCATCCGGATCACAGGTCTCATTTTAAGATTAACTGGAGACTCCGCCCACTCAGGCACTCCTCGTACACACAGCATACATCCTCCCTGATAGTCACGTGACAGGGACGGGAAAAGACAGAAAGAAGGAAGAGATTAAAAAAAAAGAGTGGAGAATATCTACTGGGAAGAGAGGGACTAATTAACTGCTTCAGAAGGTATTTCAGCAAACAATAGTTTTCATTTTCGTAAGTCTAAGTTGCTGTCAGCGCGCACACAGCTCTAACTGCTAGCTAGTACTCAGCGGTTTGATGAAGTTAAAATGCTGATGGATGCACATTTGTGACCACTAAAGCGGCTAAATGCGTGAAGCTAGTCGGTACATAGAGACAGAAGGACATGTTCGGGGACATTGACTGGAACCTGTATCTCTCATTTGGCTGAAACAGCTACTGTGGCCGGGATTAATGCCTGAAAACTGCTGATGTGTCAAAAGCTTGTGACCAAACCCGTCTACCAGCCAGTTTGAGACTGAATCATTCCAGCAGATTTGCTCACAGAAGTGGAAAAAGCTACTAATCTGGAACGTCTAAAATAACCGTGTCGTTGACCATTTTGTCCGTCATTTCCACGTTTACAGTCTGGTAACGCATGCACTCTGAGTGTGTCACATCTTTAACAAAGTGCTGTTTTCAACAATCAGGTTGGAAAAGACAGGAGAAGATGGAGACGTGTTGAGCTGTGAGATTCAGATGTGGTGGGAAAACACAAGGGAAACTACACCTGGATATGAGGAAGTAAGTGAAGATTTCTGTAAAGGTAGACTTCTTGTCAATAAACACAACACGGCCGTTATTTATGGAGTTAACGCCAAAGTCCAGCCTCATTTTAACTTTAATGCTTCCTTCTTGAGGTTGGATTAAAAGTAGATTAGTTGTTGACAAAGAGGGAAAGGCTTAAATCCTAGTTTACTGCTGCACATGTGATCGGGCAGTGTATAATCTAAAACCTGTTCCCTGTTGGATCCTGTTTTTAAATTAGTACATTTGTTTTGGCATGATTGCTTTTCCAGTCATGGGTCTACATCCCTATACTGTGGAAACTAAACATGATATGATCCTTGTGCATAGTTGGCAGGATGTCAGTGTTGAGAAGATCAGAGGTGCATGACTCCATCTGTCCTGTTTTATGTGTATGACACTGTATAACAGTATAAATTTCTCTTTGTTGCACCTGATACTGGACATGTACCTCCCTCTGTCATTAAAACCTGTCATCTTATCTTCTTTAATTCTATGTAATCAATAAAATTAAAGATATGTCCCATTACACTAAAGCCAAAAACGTTGGTGGGTCTCATCAGACATTGCTTTGAACAACTTCATCCAGAGCTAAGAACTTGAATCTCTTTGTGTTTACTGCAAGACAAATCTTACTCGAGTATTGACAGTAATTGTATTTTTGTGTTCCATAGATAAATAACAGGTCTGCTGTGGAAAAGGAGAAAGGATGAAGCTGAACGAACGCAGCGTAGCGCACTACGCAACCTGCGACTCACCGCCAGACAAGACTGGTTTCCTGTTCAAAAAGGGTGAGCGTAACACTGCTTATCACCGCCGCTGGTTTGTGCTGAAGGGCAACATGCTCTTCTACTTTGAGGAACGCGACAGCCGTGAGCCCATCGGTGTCATTGTCCTCGAGGGATGCACCGTGGAGCTGTGTGAGTCAGCCGAGGAGTTTGCCTTTGCCATCAAGTTTGACTGTGCCAAAGCTCGGGTGTACAAGATGGCAGCTGAGAACCAAGCAGCTATGGAGTCATGGGTGAAAGCGTTGTCAAGGGCCAGCTTTGACTACATGAGGCTGGTGGTGAAGGAGCTTGAGAGGCAGCTGGAGGAGATCCAGGAAGCAGCAGGAGTTGGTTGTGTTGGAGCTGGAGGCCTTCAGTGTAAGCCTAAGGCCTCCCGGCGTAACCAGGTTGCTAGGCCCAGGTCTGGGGCTTCCTCTTCTTCTTCATCATCTTCGTCATCCTTATCATCAGCATCAAGTGCCCCTCCCATGTCAGGCTTTGCCCAAAAGGTCCTCCTGGATGAGGGCCATCACGCCTCCAAGGAGAACGGAGTGGCCTGGAGTAAAGCACCAGGTACCTTTGTAAACGGCTTTGTGGAGGGAGCTTCTTCCTGTGTAGCGTGGGAGGGCAGCACTGACTGTGGGATTAGCACTGGATGTGGAGCAGATGGGGTAAGGGCTCCTCCAGTACCCCCGAGGAGAAGAGGAGCATCACTGGAGAGTCCTGTCTCCCCAGGCACCGGGTGCTTTTCCAAGCTTCATGACTGGTATGGCAGAGAGGTTGAGGAGCTGAGAGCGCAGTGGTTGCAAAGCCAGTAAATGTATGAAGATGAAAAACTTCCTTTTCCACATACAGTTATATCATTCCTTGTTGAACATTCTGCAGTTTTGCACCCTTCTGATCATAACAAAAAGGTGTGAAACCATAGTGGTAGTGAAAAATAGCTCAGCTGGTCTTAAAACCAATCAAATGGAGGCGGGGGGGACTACATTTTAAATATATTGCAGATAATGAGACTCAATCAGTCTTAAATGTTAACACTATCAAATGTGCAATCCAGGAAATATTATATATACTGTATGTGAATATTAAAATGGTAAAAATTTCTTAGAAAAAATGGGACAGATTTTCTTTTCTACAATACCTACAGTTGGTCTGAAATCTTTAAAATCTGACTCAGTGTTTTTCAGGATTTTTTTTTCTCCATTGAAAACGTTGCACAAGAGTGGTAACAATGGTGCCATTATATGCAAATTAAAACATGATGGTCACCCTAATAATGACCTAGAGAAGTTGCACAAAATGAATCAACAAGTTGCTATGGTGATGCATTAAACATAGCATTAAGTAGAGAAGGTACGCAAACCTCTTGGGTCTTTGTGATTGATTGCCCAGTTGGTGATGTCCGTTTTTTTTCCCCCTGCTCATATCAACACTAGTGGACAGGATTCAGAAAACAGCTCTTGAAACAGCAGAAATGGAAAAAGTAAAGATACAGCAGCAAGTGCACTAAGATGGCTATTAACTCTGAAGTTTGAAAGTTTTCTTCGATTTAAAACCATCTTGCAGTGTAATTTTGCTCTGCAGTTACAGAACACTGTGACTGCCCTGAGGTTAAGAAATGGTGTCGGGGGGGGGACAGGACGGGACAAAGGACTCCCACTGGGGCACATTTACTCCAGAAGCCTCATGGTTGCTAATGTCAGAGCATCCTCTCCATAGTCTCTGGGGACTGTGGTGGGGGCTGGATGTCTCGCTCACAGCAACACATCTTGGTATTTTTAGCCCTTGTTAGCCAGCGGCCAGATGATGCTGTGTCATAAGAGTGCTTGTCACTTCGTTCTCTTTTGACTCTTGTATTTCATAGACTTTTTTTTATACTTAATCTCTAGGACATAACCATCTTCTTTGTATTTTTTTAAAAATTATGCAATCAAATCATCTTAACGTTATCTCGGTGTCAGTTGGTTTCTTGCAACACATGAACATGAATGTTGTTACTTAACGAGTGGAAATGTTTTAGACTCGTGGTGTATGAAACATCTAACATTTTGTTTTTATATAGTTACTATTGTATAATTAACACCAGCAATATGAGTCTTACAAAATAATAACTCATACTCTGTTTCTGTAGCCAATTACTTAACAGTTTACATATTTATTTTCTCTGTGCCTTATGTTCTGTCATTGCACTTACACTGTTACTCACAGTTCTTATTTGATGAGAGGGTTAGGCTTTATTTTATGATCCCACTGTTTTCCTTTCCTTTCTTTCTTGCCAAAGGGTCATCTTAGTGCAATCACATTTTGACAGTGGCTCAGTTGCTTCAGTCTACACCAATGCACAGGACAATAATTACTGCTCTCTACTTGACCTGTACAGACTTTTGGTCTGCACACTATGAATTGTGTTTTGTCAAACACCCTCTAGCTGCGGTATGCTTCTGACATTTACTATCGTCTGCTGATTTTAACTATAGTCTGACCAATTGTAAAACTTCAGGAGAGGGGTGCTATGATTAAACATCACAATACTGTTTTTTTGGCCGTGATATTTTAAGGAATTTATGAATGTCTAAAATTAACCATGTGGATGACAGATGAATCATTTGCTTATTGGAGTGCCAAATGAGGAATTCAACCCAAATGCACAGGAATCTTTTTTTCCATTTATGTCCATATGTTTTAAATGTGAAAATACCCAAGTATTATTTTGAATAACCAGTAATATTTAACATGTATTACCATGGTACCTTGACAAGATGTTTGTTGAATAGGCATCTGCTTTAAGTACTCAATAAAACAGTATTTGTCATGAACTACTTTGTTTTCCTTTGATCTAAATCCACAGTTGGTTTTCTGTCTTAAAGCTGCATTCTGTTGACTGTGACAGTGTAAGACATTTCCTCTTTCCTTTTGTATTTTTAGAGGCATATATGGAATGATATGCCAGGGTCGAGCTTGTGAAAACACAGTCTTGGTGTTTTTCGACCCGTCTCTCAGCAGGGGGCGCTGTGCAACAATTTTGGAGAGTGTGGCCTTCAGCCTTAGAGCGACAGTTTTACACCTGGATGATCAGGTGAATAGATTTAACCCTTTCAACAGGAAACAAACAAGTGTCTAGAGGTCGCAGGGAAACTAAGAATTACATTTCCTCTAGGACTTAAGGTAAATACAGATGATGTTTGTCCCTGATTGGTAAAACGTTAAAAAAATACCACAAATGCATTGGTTCGCGCTGTTTTGTCTTGCGAAACGACACAAAATAAAACAAATGAAACACAGTTGGGTATTAAGCCACGAAGTACTTATTAAAATGTTACATATCTCCAGATTAAAAGAGGCAAATGAAACACCGTGTGTCGATACAGCTTTCTTGATGGAGTGTGGATACTTAGCGCATCATGCCTACACCATGCCTCCACACGAGGCCGCTGAGAGCAGATCATAGGGGCACTACTTCCAGTATAAGAATTTCAATATAAAAGCACGTTTTCCTGTGCTGGCAACCACTGCAGAAAAAGTGGCATTTAATTAATATTTTTCACACAATTATTATCAGTTTATGTGAGAAAAATCAGGTTGTGGGCTCTACACACCACAACAAGGAAACATGACCAGTGTACAATGCATATTATAAGAAAAAAATACTTGAAAAATGCATTACTTTATGTACATTGAAGAACTGCCACATGACTATGAAACATAGCTGAGAATATTTTTTTTTTTACATAGCACAATGGTCAGTTTCATTCTGAAATATTTTCACTGGTCAGATTATTTTTTACACCTTTTTGGATTATTGTGGTTTATTTCCTGCTTAATTTTCACTGTGGAATTGCACTCAATATCATTGTACCTTGTGTTTAATGACAAAAAGGATTCTGATTATTTGGTAGACACCACAGGTTTACAGAGTATAAATAAAGTAAACATGCACTAATGCAGTGAGTGTGAATTAGCAATACCAGTAGGTTATTATTGCTGGTAAATGCAGTTGGAGTAGTTTGATTGTGTCCATAAAACACATGAAGCGGCAGTTACATGTCTAGATGTCAACCTTAAACAAAGGCCTTCAACCACATATGCATAGTGTACTGACAGCTGTAGCGCAAGTAGTGTTTTATTTTGAAGGTGCCTAACAGGAAACGCGGTCCTATTTTCCTCTAACTTGACACAGTTGGGCCGCGGCGGCACATTTTTTTGACAGCGGAAATGAGGAGTCGCCACTTTTTTCCGCGTCAAGTTCGTGCATGATTTTTTTTTTCTTTTCTTCCTTTTTTTTTTCTAACCGAGAAGCCGTCGCATGCACTCACAATGAGAGAGAAAGCAACGGAGTTTTTAGCATGAAGCTTTTCCTCACATGTCCAGTTTTTGTTGCTCCGAGTCGACGGCATTTTTGAGTTACTTTAGATGCTTCTCGACACATTTCCGTTATGCGAAGTCCAACTTGTTGGTTAGTCGTCGTGCTGCGGTGGGTGCCCATCCGAGATAACGGAGAACGTGAGTATGTTGTCAAGTCTGAGCTCCTGTCAGCTTCCATTGAGTTGTTTTCTTAAAGTGCTCTAAACTACCACCCGAGCCACGTTATGAATAATCCAAGTTAAATGACCACTACTTCCAAATACTAATGTCTTTTTTTTCCCTTCTCTACAAATAAACGTCGAAAATAGTGTTTGTGTGAAGTTTAAAGGGCTTGCCTCAGGCTGGACTGGCGCACAGTTTTTTGGCTGAGAAAAGTTTTAGAATTAAAAACTCCCCATATCCCAAGGCAGATGTTTTATCTGTGGGCTGTTTGGCCTCACACCAAAGAGGAGACTTGGCAGAAAAGATGTACACAACATGTGCTTTTTCTTTGGAATTTCGGAGAAGCTGGTACATTTCTCTGAACACCTAAATTGGTATGTCGTTACCATGGAAATGACGCAAAAGTAAAAGCTATTATAGACTATTTGTAAGAAATACTCATGGCTCAAATTTAGACAGTTTCACTCACAGCGTCCTGAATAGTTGGCCCCTTGGATCAGATGAATGCTGATGTTGTCCATAGGCTTATTATTGTGTTGTGCGTGAGAATGCGCGTCCAAAAAGTCCTGACCGCTGGATGGAGAAGAGAAACAAGTGGGGGGCAGCCACTGGATTTCACCATCCATTATTGTGTTGCATTAAATCCTAACATTAATTTTGCTTTTGTGTTTTACATCCATGTGTGCTTTCTGCCTGCCTGTTTGCACAGAAATTTTGAGGCACCAGGCATGTTATTGTGCAGATTCCTAAATTGTTGCACCAACTTTAATAACAGTGATATTCATGACATAACACTTATTTTTAGGGCAATATATGTGACATTTCCCACAACTCATAAACACTCGTAGGATGGCTGTGCGGTGGCTTATGTCACAAAACTATTTAGGACTTGATCTCTAGAGCGACCGCATCGAGGATCCAAGTGATCATTACCTAAAATATAATAATCAAAACAACAGCTGCCTGACTGATTTACAACCCTTGGATGAGCTCTGGAACAGGCCACCTCCTCTAGACAATAAGTAGTTGTCATTTTGGGGGGTTGAAGTGCTGATGTATGTGCTTTCCCTTGGTGCAGGTCTTGATTTGGATTGATAAAATTACGCCAAACAAAAATTATCCATGTCTGCCTATGTGAAAATACGTCGATATATCCTTCAATTCTTTAAGATCCAACACCATGATAAAGTATTTTTATGTGTTGTTAACATGTCGGGCTACAGTTGTAAATAAGAAGGTGTTCTTAATCTGACTTGCCTGGTCAAACAAACTTAAATGAAAACACTAACATAAAAAGACATAATATACAAAATATTAAATGTATAATATTTAGTGATGTCTAGCAGTGAAGTGCAACTAATTGAATACCCCTTCTCACTCTGTCCTATGATGGCTGCAAAAAACGTTTCATGGGCGTCATTATAGCCAGCATTTGTTTTGTCTGTACTGAGCTGCTTAGTTAAGGAGATATCGACTCTGTTCACACCCACACATAATAGGTGACACTAAATTATCTGAAGTCCATTCTGAGGACTCTGTGGAGGCAACCCTCTCCCTCTGTAGATGGTGAAAACACAACAGTTATTATTTTCAGTTGATTACACACTAATGGAAACATAATTATACGTTATATTCCGCTTCTGTATTTAGATCCGTCTAAATCCCTCTAAATTGTACACATAGCCACAGCGTTTGAAAGCACACATATTGACCTTTTTTTCTCCCCCCTTCCAGTAATCCCAGTTACATTTTTTGTTGATTCAGTCATTACTTACATGTGGAGGTTGTCACACCTTAGGTCATTGAAGCTCAAGAGACAGGAAAAACATAGCTTTAGGGTGTGGAAGTAATGGAACCAGCTGAACTGTACCTAGTGTTTGCCATAGCACACAAGTTTCACTCAGACAAAAGATTTACAGAGCCGCTGTCAATAGTGGAAAACTTGGTCTGGTGTCGTTTTGGTATTGTGTTGACTTCTCGTTGACACGGTGTGGTTTGGACGAGCACAGTCCCATTGAATACAGTCAAACCTACACATACAATGACCACGGCTCCTTACTGTCACAATTCAAACGTTAATACAAGGGTTTGTTCACGGAGTCCCCTTGCTGTAAATTCTGTGAAAACTCTTTAACATGCTAAGCAAGTTCTGCGCTCTGCGGCCTTTTTGTGGATCGGCTAATGTCATGCTGCTATGTCTTTAACTGAGATGTTATCAGACGCTAGCTCTTCCGCTTCCTTCAGGGGTTCTAAGAAATCCACTGATGAGACCACGAGAGAGGTCTGACCCATAGCGGCCCCGAGAGGAGAGGCGAGGAGGTGAAAAGGAAGGAGAGGACAAAAAGAAAACTGAAAAAAAAAGAGCCATGGGAGATAAATTAGACAGTAGAGCATGACAGAGAAAAGACAAGACTCTAATTAGGTCAGAAATATGGAAGAGAAAGAAAGTAGTTTTTTTTTTTTTGGTGACAATAGAGACCTTTAAGCCACACATGGTTTTTTTTCTCTTGTGGGTGTGGGTGTAATGTGACCACCCAAACAGTCATGTCTAACATCTCAGACTTTACTATAGATTCTTCTTACACACTCACACAAACAGTTTTAGGGTGAATTTCCGCGTGTGTGCGTGCATTTGCGCAAGT
>JAPQRQ010000028.1:27063939-27076355 GCA_037367365.1 Apogon talboti
GAAAAAAGACCCAATGGAAAACAACAGGACAAATGTCATAGTAAAGACCAACACAAAGTCTAGACCTGCATCGGTCTTAAACGTGGCTCTAATCTGAAACAGAAATAGGGTTGTAGATCAGTGGTGTCAAACCCATGTTAGTTCAGGGGTCACATACAGCCCACTTTGATCTGACATGAGCCGGACCGGTAAAATAACAGAATAAACACCTATAAATAATACAACTCCAAATATTTCTCTTTGCTTTAGTGCAAAAAAGGAATCTAAATTTACAGTATGAACATGTTGATGATTATGAGCTGTCCTTTCACTAAATCAATGTGAATGACCTAAACAACCATGTACAACCTGCAATGTCAGAACAATATTATGCCTCATCTTAGCTTTTACACATTACAGACACAAAACATTTAGTAACAGGTGTGACATTCTTAAAAATGCACTTATTTTCCTTAAGAAATCAGGTTCATAGGTTATTTGCATTTTCTGTTTAAGTATAGTTTGTAAATGTCAACATTTGTACAATGTGATTTTACTTTTGCAGTTTTTTACCTTAAAACAAAGATAAAAATTGGTAGTTGTCATTAATTCTAGGTTTTGATGCTCTTACTTCACTGGTCCGACCTGCTGGAGTTTTCCATTCTCGACTGTTAATATCTTAAGTGTCATTTTTGCACTTAAATTCCTCCTTTGGTCCGGGTTTGGACCTGTGGTGGTGACACAGTGCAGGTCCAGAGTCACACAAGTGCCTCTGTAGATACAAAGAAGAACAGATAGAGATATTTTCTTAAAAGAATCTCCACTTTTTACACTCATAGCATTAACTATATTTCTTCAGAATATTTCCTCCACAGTAACCAAAAATACCTTAGATTGTTTTAGAAATAATGACAATGAAACCCAGTCCGTAGCTGTTTGAGTGGGTCACAGTGTAGAAACTGGATTTCGAGGTGCCTTCACAAACGCTCTGGTTTAAAGCTGCACTGTGACGGGTCAAAGGTCACTCAGGTGAGACTCCCCCCGCTGCCTCATCCAATGAAACCCGGTCCTTCCACCTCCTGTCTGTGGAACCACCGGGTGTCTCATTATCGGAGGAACTGAAGCTGCGTTCACGTTCCGTCTACGAAGCAGGAAATTCCACAAACCCACGTGGTTTTCACACACACCCTAATCTCATTTATCCAAAGATGAAATGTATCAAATCTGTGTTTGATTTTAGTAACTGAGGCTTCATATCCCGTAGCTGCGGATTTGTCTTTGCTTTAACACTAACTCCAGCAGTTGATACAGATTGACCTGCAGTAAACCTTCATGTATCGATTAGACCAGATTCAGTCTCGCTGTTGTTTCCGTTTTCTTTCTTTCTTCTTCTTTTTTTTTAATTGAAGTGAAATTCCCGTTGGTGTGTTCAGGAACATGACCAGAGTCAGTGGGCTGTGATTTCTGCTCTCAGTAGGTCAGCTTTGTCGACCAAAGGAACAATGGTTGCGTAAGTTCTCTTTAATGTATGATCACCATCAAACTGACATCTTTGAAGTGTCTATAAGGGGAACAAAAACAAGGACGTTTTTGGCAAAAGTACGGTTGGTCTTCCTGCCTTTTTGTACCCGAGTCTAAACAAATCCCTCGTCACCTCCTCCTTTTTCACTTCTGCTGAGGGAAAGCAACGGTAACAGTAACTATTTTGACTATCAGTCCCCTCTCTTTGCTGATTCTTATTTTATTTTATTTTTTTTTTACTCTAGGGAGAATGACTGTGCCTTTGCCAGAAAGCTGCTGTTGCTTTTCCCCCGGTTTTCCAAAAACTCAGGGTGTGATGTTGTGCAGAACTTGTGTAGTGCAATATCTGACAGATGCTCAGTGCTTCACACCTTTATGTACGAACGAAGGCTTCTCCTCCTCCTCCTCCTCCTTCTTCATCGTCTTCTTCTGGATGGATGAAATAGTGTGAGAATCCCATGTTTGCACTTGCTCAAAGGCTTAAAAAAAAGTATGATTTCCCAGAAAAAGTAAATGCAATTGAAAAAAAAAACCCCAGGGCTTTAACACCGCTTTACGGCTGCTTCTGTGTCACATGGTTAGTTTATTTTCTTCAGCTTTGTATCCAGAATCGAGTTAATGCCAGATAACCCCCCCTCCCCCTTCCACCCACCGTGTACCTCAGGTGACTTTATGAAGGTATCTTGTCATTGATAACAATACACTCCAGCCGCAGCTTTTAGTCTCCTCGTGTTTATTTTGGAGAAACAAACAAAAAAAAGTCCAGTTGATGAATGTAATGTGTTCTCAATACTGTTGGTTCTGTTTAACTTAGCACTGTAAACATTCCAGTTCAACATCCCATCAATAGCCAATGAAAAACCACATCAGCGCTTTGAAACCTGTCATCGTGTTGGCATCCCTTTCAGTTATAAGTATTCTAAATTATATTAAATATATATCAACTGTATATTTGACTTTTTGTAAAATAAACCTAACCAAGAAACACTGCATTGTGTGTGCTTTTTTTTTGTCTGGTGACACTGGAGTTCATTGGAGATACTTGGGTTTATTTTACATTTAAATCATAGTACCTATTGAGTCGCACTTTTTTTTTCATAGTTTGGCTGGTCCCACGACTTATACTCAGGTGCGACTTATATATGTTAAAATAACCTCCTAGGACCCACTGTCCACATATGAGGACAAGAAATTCACAGCTTTATACAAAAAAAGAAACAACTGTCCACCGCAAATGACATTCCATAGAAATTTTTAAGAATGCATCTGAAAAAACTGTTGCATCATGATGTTTCCAATATAAGCAATTATTTAGTTTTTTAAAAAAAAAGCCAAAACTCAAAATCCTGTGGGGCTCCCGGGTCTTATGAGGTTATAGCATTTCACATGTTCTTAAATGTTAATTCACAATGAGCGACATGACCAAGGAGTAAACATTACCTACAGCCGCGAGAGGGCGCTCTAGGCTTGTGACAACTACCGGTAACTTCCTCCGGAGGTGGCGGCGTTATTCAGAAGTGACACCGAGGATGAAGAATTCAATGGATTCAATGATGAGGAATGAGATCGAGAGTTTGGTTACCGGTAATTTGCTTGTTATGTTAATTCTGCCTCGTCATCCTCCCAGGTCTGTTCTTTATGCTGTTGTGTAGCTGAATAACTGTTAATGTGTTCCGTTCACATACCGGACACCTGTTCAGCCTGTTGTTCTTTTTTCTATTATTATAATTTGCCTTTCCAGATGAAATGTCTGTTTTTGGTCTTGGATTTTGTAAAATGAAATTAAAAACAAAACTGCGACTTATAGTCCAGTGCGACTTATATGTCTTTTTTTTTCTTCATGACGCATTTTTTGACTGTTCCGACTTCTATTCCGGAGCGACTTACGGTCCGAAAAATACGGTATACGTCTACATCTGAGGTAAAACGTGAAACTTTTGGCGTCTTTAGTTGCTTTTCAGTTTTTATTTCGTCCTTGTCCAAGTATCGCCAATATGTTCATTTATGGGTTGAACCGTTAACACTGAAAATACGAAGGATGACTGATGTCACCATGGCAACAGGTCTATATTCTGGATGTGACCCACATTAGACGCAGCAAAATGAAGACAACCACAGCAAAGCGTTCAGTTTTTAAAACTTTTTTATTGTTTTTAAATTTTTTTGCTCGTTTTTTAAATTATTTATATTATCTACAAAGTAAAAGTTTTAACTTAAAAGTTACATAAGGGTCAGGTGAGAAGTGGGATCTGATCACCTCAGCCATTAGAATTTCATAAATAACGTTTCTCCTGTCCTCTTGGCTGCCAACATGTTGTTTATTTCACAGGAAGCTTCTCGTCACGTTTCGTTTTTAGTTTGGTTAGAAACCTGTCATGTAGTGTGGAAACAAACGCAGCACATAGCAGCAGCAATAAACAGTAAGATTAATACTGTCTAGAAGTTGGAAGATTTTTTTTTCCATAACAAGGTGCAGACAAAACACAAGTTCCAGTTGAATTATCTTCTTCACTCTCACTGATTAATTTTCTCGTTCACATCTTTACTTGGCAAGCTGACTCAAGTTGCAATTGGGGAACCCCTGAAACTGTGTATGGGATGTGTGTGTTGTGTGTCTGTAGATATGTGTGTGTGTTTGTGTGAACAGGGGCAAAATAGGAGCAGTCTTGTCTGTTAAAACGTTCTAGTTTGTTAAAACATTTCACTGCATCAACCTGTTAACATTCTCTTATTGCCTAGTCTGGGGGGGAGGGGGGGTCTGGGGGGGGAGAAAAGCTGATGTGAAGCATGTCTGGTGAGGATGAGGAGAGAGAGGGCTCTCATTCTCTTCATCGCCTGCTTTATGAAGGCTCTGGTTGAAGAGTGCGACGCAGAGCGGGTCCCTTGGCTCGTTGGCGCCCTCTACCTACAGCTGCTGCTGATGGTGTTGCACTGAGGAGTCCACACAAAATGGGGGAAAGAGTCACGGTTATGTTCACAGAGCGCACGTTAAAATGTTCATCCGTTTAATGCCTGAATGTGAAAACTCAAATTTACACCGTATATATTATTGTACTTTAGTGGAACAGGGTTTCTGCAGGTTTCACAGATAAATGTGAAACTTTTTCAGATCTTTTTAACACATTTATTAATAGTTTATGGGCAGGGTTCTACAAGTGAAATTTAAGGCTTTTTAAGACCATTAAGCCAACGGCCACAGTATGTCTGTGAAATATCAGGGAGACAGTGTTTTGATAGAACATTTGCACATGGAGAAAATAGACCTAGTATTAAAAAACAAAATCTAAGCAAATGAAAATGGCATATTTGTTAAAACAAGCCATTTTAGAGAGTAGTAGTGTGTAGCTGTAGTGTGTTGTGTACTAGGAGGTGGTTACTGTTGGGAGGAGGATTTGTTTTCTGCCTTTTGTCTGTGACTTCACAACTGTAATGACTTTACAACCACTATTTTCTTTCACGGGCAGATGCTTCATGTACGACTTAAGTTGTGATTATTGGACTTTTGAAGGACCCACACAAACCCTGCTGAAATATGCTGAGAAAAAAAACAACAAAAAAAAAAACATACCTTGTGGATGTGCCAGGTAGGAGAAATGTGTGGTGGAGGAAACAGGGATGGGGTTGAGGGCAGTCTGGGGCATGGGAGGCTGCGGACCCCCTGGGGGGCCCTGGGTAGCCATAAGCATCATTGGGGGGTGGGTAGGCGCCGGATGGTGGGATGGCACGATACCAGACTGCATATGGGCCTTGGTGTGACAAAGAGAAGGAGAGGAGGTAAAAAGTCAGTTTAGTTGAGCAGACAAACATCAGTGTGGGCTGTGACTGGGACCACGACTGTCAACAAGTACCAACAAACACAAGGACATTCACTCAGAATTCTAGTAACCACTCATCTGTTAGGCCAATAACAGCGGTCCACAATATTTTAGACATTATCTGCCTCAAAATGTGCTAAATCTTACATACTTAATAAGATGAATTGGAAAACAAATGACAAAAGTGCTGGTTAGCTGATGTATTTAATGTATATGATGTATCAAGTGTTATTACACACACACACACACACACACACAGGTTGATTTATATTTTCAGTGCCTAATAAGCCCATGTAAGGGCTGGGCATATTCTTTTTCTATATGCAAGATGCAATAATAAAAAAATTCATTCATTCATTCATACACAACAGATTTATAAATTGTCCACTAGAAATGACCTGTCAAGTAAAACCTTTGAGTAAAACCCATTCTCTCATTAATTGTCAGAATTTCACATTCTGACCCAAGACTGTATCTGGGAAACTCCAGCCAACCAGCATTTAAACCTAATGTATCTTTGTTAGTGACTCAGACTTGGTAAAGTTTCATTACTTTTACTTGTAGAACAGTGTAATAACATCCCATACTCAGCTTTTCCCTTCTTTTTATAAACTGCTTATCTCCTATAATCCATTTAAATATGCCCTGAACTGTGCCTCTGATGCAGCCTCCTCTCTCTCTGTAGTCCTCAAATGTCCTGGAAACATTGGTAAACCCCTAATACATTCTGCTTTAACTCTTGTTGCTGTTGTCAGAAGCAGCAACCACTGCACTCACAGTGTTATCAACGCCAACCTGTCCCATTCATAAACCACTACACCTGCTGGAACTGCTCCCAGAGTTCCTCACTCCCACATTTAAAATCCACAACAGGAAACCGAGCCAATCAGATTTTTTTTGGCTCAAGCTGCTGTAGAGCAGGTTATGACCTACCTGCTGCACGTGTGCCATGTGGTTGGGATTGTAGCCGTGCTGCACCTGCTGAGGGTGGATGTAGACAGTCTGCTGAGCAGAGGGGAACGAGGCCTGGGGGGACTGAGGGTTGGGCCCCGGGGTCATTGAGGGGGGTGTGGGGGCCAAGGCGGAGTACATCTGCTGCTGTGGGGGCTGGTTGGCCAGGTGGAGGGCTTGAGCTGCTGCGGCTGCTGTAGAACATAGAAACAAACACCAAACATATATATTATTATATAGCACTTTTCCACACTGTAATGGTGCCCAAAGCGCGCATTTATATGGCCTCGCATTCACCCACACACTCACACACCAGTGGGCGGCTGCTGCCATGCAAGGCTCCACTGGGAGCAATTTAGGGCTCAGTGTCACTTCGACACTTTGGACACTGCGACATGTGGACCCTTCGGTCATTGGACGACCCGCTCTACCAACCGAGCCACAGCCGCCCCACATAGGACTTCATTAACCCATTAAAACCTAAGGCACATCCTCTACAACATCCATTCTGTTTAGAAACAGTCTCCTGAGGGTTTTCAGAAAACTCAACAGAACTGTCATCAGTTAGTCCTGGTCTCAAAGGTCAAAACAGACAAATGTCAGTGGTTGTTAAAGGTAAAAAAAAAAAAAAACCCACAACCATCAAACCTGCTCTTAAAATGTCCCGCATCAGTATGAGTATTTATGAGTCTGACCCTTCGGACCGGGTCCTGCTGCCTAACCTACTGACCTGCTGCTGCCTGTGGGTGCTGGGGGTGCTGGACTGGGCTGGCAGCTGGGTGGCTGGGCGGCCCTCCATGCTGAGGCGGACCACCTTGTTGGCCTTGGCCTGTGGGCGTGGCAGAAGGCTGGGGGTGCTGTGGGTGAGGGTGCAAGGTAGCGCTGGGGTGAGGGTACTGCTGGGGCATCGGACCTGCAGACACTGAGAGGAGGAAACGGAGCCGGAGTTGGAGCAGAGATGCCGGTTGCACTAAACATGGTCTGTTTTATAGGAGCACGGTGAAGCCGCTGCACAGAACAAAAAGCAGCCATGTGTTAACATACCATACATGGTGTGTGTCTGCTCGGGGTACTGTGTAGTTGCGGAAGAGACCAGGCTGGGCTGGCCGTGTGTGGGCGGAGCCATCATCCTGGCACTGCCCTGCATTACTGGACTGAACACATGCTGCGCCTGGAGGATGCACAAGGACAGACGTGAGCAGAGTGTGTGTTTGGAATAAACCAACATTTGTTGATGTGATCGAACCGCTGGGTGTCTGAGCTCAGCGCTTTGTGAAGCCAAATGAAATGTGTCTGTAAAGCTGAGTTATCATAAAATAACACAGTCTTATTTACATGCAACAGACCTTAAAACGTATTCTTCTGTCATTGTAGAACTGTCCTACTCACACAAAAACGTAACGTGTCAATAAACAAAAATGATAAAATGATAGTGATGATAATTTACAATATATATCTTTCTATCTGTAGGGTTCATCTTGTTCAGACTCTGCTAAATCACAAAATATTTCAATGTTTTACTCAAGTTTATCCACATTTTTTGATGCTGAACAAATACTTCATCATTATAACTGTCTTGAAAGTTCTGTCTAGTTTTCTGAAACGGTCTGTTGCATTCTTGAACATACTGCCCAAAAACATGATGAAAGTAAAAGGTTATTAGTACCAGAAATTATCCATAAAAGTAATTTTTTAATGTTTTGCCATTTTCTTGTCTCTCCTTTTCTTCCACCTGTTCACATTAAATATGTGAAATTAAATTAGTATCAACTTAAGCATGTGCACTGTGGTTTTAATGTCTTTTTTCTTTCGTCTGTTGCCTTGACTGTTTTATAATGTCCATTAAACTGCAATAAAAGTAAATTCGATTGCCTTTCCTAATCAATACCTGAGCATTACACCACCCTTACACAACTTCAAGCTGATGTTCTAAACTGTTCTCGGGTTTCTGTCAGTTTCCTGCGAACAAACAGGTAACTTTTCAGGTGTGAGTGTGCAGTCAGCTCTGCATATCAGCAGTAATGAAACATTGGCATCATGCTGGCGCCGAGTCAAGCTGCTGGACTGGAGGCATCTGTCAGACAAATGGCTGACTGCTTTAACAGCTGGGGGAGCTAAAGGCTGCCTGAACAACCTGCTGGTGGATGCTGGAGTAACTGTCACGGTGACATATTGTTTTTAACACCCCGTGGGTTCAATACTGCTGAATCAGCTGCTTTTGGGGTGGCTCGGATGCGGCTGCGACGGCTTTACCTGGGACTGGTAGTGTGGCATCTGCTGGACCAGAGGCTGACTGGTGAACTGTTGCGGGCTGCAGGTGAAGTACTGGGCAGAGTAGGCGGGGCTCGGTGCTACAATGGGTGGTCCGGCTGCCGTCGCTGGGTGCATCATGGTGGGCGTGCCCGGCGGGTGGTGCTGGTCTGACCTCTGCTGGGGCATGTTGGGTACTGGAGTTCATGTAAAGAGACGTCAGAACACAAGGAGAGACGTTCTGTTTAACATCCTTGGATTCTGAATGACACAAATACGTGGAAAAAGAGAGAGCGGAAAACTGCCTGTACTGACCTGCAGATGACCCTGATTAAAATACAACCCCTCCAGTTTTCTAACACCTGTTTTTGGAAACAGTCTGACAGGAAATTCTACCCAACATACTGTTAGTTCAAGGAGACGACAGCTGTCCTGTCATCTCTCATTTAGGAAAGTAAACTATGACAAGTGTTGGCAAGAAGACAACTACATAGAGGAGTAGTTTAATTTAATATTTTGCAGTAGGGTGCTAGTAGTTCTGCAGTACTCACATTTGCATAGTGATTCAAGTTAATAAGTTTACTAAAACTACAAATGCTGCTCTACTGTTCAAGGATTTTTAGAGCAGCATTACAACAGCTAATACTGTTGGGAAAAGGTGTAGATTGAAGATTAAGTCAAAACTGCAGAATTCAGATATTACAAAACTGATCAATAAAAAGCTCATTATTAGGTGGAAGTCAAGTACACTTTCTCACCCTCTTTAGCTGTAGCCATATTTTGTCTATATTTTTAATCGTCTGAAAACTCAGACTATTCAGCAATAAACCATTCTGACAGCATGTAACCGTTTTGTATTATATTTTATACCCCATGAATACTGTCAATTTCATACTTTTTTACAAAGTAATTTAAGCAGCCTTTTCTTTACTTTTCTCCCTAGGGGTGAGCTACTGTCAGAATAAGTGAGATATTCCCACATTTATTAGCTTTATGTTGTCAAATGTCTGAGAAACATCTGAGAAATTAAGTCTATTTCAGCTCTCCTCCACAGCATACTGTCAGCAGTAGCTGATGGTTTGACTGCAGAAAAAAAATCTCATTTGATTTAATAATGCCACTTCCCTCACCAGATTTATTAACTATGTTCAGGCAGAAAGAGGAAAAACAGCGAGAGGAATAGGGAGGCCGTATCACAGAAAGAATGAGGTTCACTTTAGAGAGCGAGGAAGCGAAAGAGGCGGCGGTGGTTATTCTCACCTTTACCTGGTCTGTAGGGTTTAGACTGGCTGACCGTCATATGAGATATTGGAACCTGGTACATAGCTGGAGACTGGAGGGAGGAGGGGAATGAGGGTGGTAAATGAAGAAATATTATTTTCAAATTGTCAGGGCATTTCAGCATCATGTATACAGCAATGACAATTAGCCCTCAACTTAAAGCAGCCAAGTAGCTTATTTGCATGGAAATAGTCACTGATAATTCAGCCTTGAACTGCTGTTTTGGTAGTTAACCCCTACCAAACAAAATGATCTGAGCATGTGAAAGTGCAAACTATCTCTTACCTGGGACCACATGCATACTTATTGCTGGTATATAATTACGTAGAGAAGGTGTTTAACAGCTAAGACTACAACCCAAACACTGGTTGTCAACTTCAGTCTGTTATGTCTTAAATATATACATCCATGCATTTCTAATACAAACAATAGCTTAGAGTTAATTGTACGATAAACTGAGGAATTCAGTAAAAATGACAACAAGTTCGTCTGTGATGGGTTTAAAATGAATTGCAATAAGAAGTTGGCAAACCAACATCTGATGGCATTAATTCAACAAGCAAGCAAACATCTCAGTACTGATTGGGCTCAGAAAAAATGAAAAGGTTAAAAAAAAAATAGAAATCTTAGAAAAATTCACAAACCTTCCATATTATGCTTTTCTAATGGAGCGAGAGAGGAGGAGGAGGAGGAGGGGGAGAAAAGGAAAAAAGAACCACTCTTTAGTTGTTCACCAAGGTATTTTTCTTTTACACGTGTCTGATGTTGGATCACCAAGTATTTCTTAAAGCAACACAAGAAAACGTAGATTTACTGCAAAAATAACTTTACTGAACTACGACTACTGCTCAGGAAATGTCCATATGCTTTCAGGGTGATTAAAAAACGTTATTTTTACATCCTAACATGCATACAGACTTGATAATCTCACCAATCCTTAAAACATTCATCCCAAACCAGGAAAATATTACCATCATTCAACTAAAATAATTCAGGCAAAAAAAAAAAAAAAGTGTGGCAGAAGTGACAGAGATCAAAGTCAGCATTACAGATAGACATGAAGGCAAAGGCATGTGCACAAGTGCAATCTTATCTAAAACATGTTAAGCTCAGAAATAGACAAGAATAGTGGCATGCATCAGAGCTCAGACAAAGAAAACGTGAGCAGACATGTTAGGAGACTTAATGATGTGAAGAGTGATCTTTACTGTTAGTACAAACACATCTGTCTCCATACTTCATTCATCATGCCGATAAGCAGTTCCATGCCTCACCTGTACTCCAGGACTGACTGGTGTGAGGGGGTACATCTGGGGGAAGCAGACCGTCTGGCCGTACACAGCTGGGGGCTGCTGGACCACAATGGAGGGGCTGGGCTGACCCTGGGGCCGAGGTGGTGTGGGGGTATTGGCTGGTTTGGGCTGATGGAGAAGCACAGGAACCAAAATGAAGAGAATGAAGATTAATAACAGGGCTAAAACAAAACAGGACTGCAATGAGCTTTATTTCAATAATGATGATGAGCTTCAGGCATTTTACTGAATATGGATACATCTACTCAACACATTGGCACAATGTACTAAATGGAGTAAAAACAACACTCTGCTAAGAGTCTTTACTGCATTTGGTCTCATTTACAGGCGTGCTGAATCTGTCCTACTTCTATATGTGTTGGAGTTTGGCACACAGACAGGAACAGGAATACATTCAGCATACCCTGTCAAATCTAACATCGCCATCATTTTGACAATGCATGGACACCAACAAACAAAATGTTTCGTTCAACTACAGAACTCTATACTCAGATACACTCAAACATTGTAACAGGAACGTTTATATATTTTTCTTTTTTCTCCCAGTGTTTAAAGCTGCGTATGACTTTCATCACTAATTTTTCTTCAAATTTGTAAAACCCAAGTGATAGCCTAATTATATTTGTGGGAAGCCAAAGCGGTTTCTCACAGATTCAGCAAGAAAACGAGCCAGATCGCTACAATGTCAAATTATACAGTCCACCAGGGTTGTTTTAAAGAAGGAGTATAGTCGGTGGATGCAGGTAAAGGCCACATTTGGGTTCAGCACTCACAAAGAGACAGTAAAATTGCTGCTGCGTGGAATTCCCATTCCCACAATGCACTTCTCGACAAAATTTCTGTAAACAAGCGGACTGTGTTTATGACAGTCATCTTTGAAGTTGTTCACCATGAGCGAAGTGATTCAGGTACACAAGGACAGAAAGACTAATGGATTAATGATAAATAGGCTATCACTCGGGTTTTACAAATTTGAAGAAAAAGTGTGATGAAAGTCATACGCTGCTTAAAATACATAGTGCGCTGTAACTAAGAGGATGAACATACTCACCCATGTTAATATTGTAAAGTTTAGATGATGAACCCTACCTCTTCAGTTTATATCATTCAGTAGTTGTTGTGTTACTTCCATTAGTTTGTGTGACAGCAGCAGAGCATACTGACCTGTGTATTAAACCTGGGTTTGAACTCATTGGCATTTGGATTCAGGGTTGATTTTCTCACTTGACTGCAAGGAGAAAAAAAACAAAGAGCAGTTACTAAGAGCATTCAACATCATAGTCAAGTGGCCCCCCCCCCCCCCCCC